>JANVCH010109736.1:0-13857 GCA_025505405.1 Epizoanthus rinbou | reverse complement strand
TGCTTTTAATAATTCGCCTCGTGTGTCTTGTGAGTCGACTTGTAGCAAGTCTAATTGTACATATATGTGGGATTTTACAACCTATATAGAATCAGACATATATCTGATTCTGTAGAGGATTCCATCACCAATGGAGTCAAGTTTCTGATTCTAAAGTAAGTCAGAAGATTCCTTAACCTGTAGAATTTAATCATATGTTGAGGGATTCACCATATAGTGACTGTACTTCTGAAAATGAGAAACTCAGACAGTCCCAAGACCCATCCGATGAAGTTGGTGGCCGTACACTGTACAGGCAAACTGCGATGCTTATAAATATATATAGCTTCTGGCAACATACCTTCACAGACTGGAACAGTTTATTGCCATTGATCCTAGATTAACTAGTTCGAAGTGACCTATCAGTGTAGCAGTGCTGACCAACCATTTGCGCCAATTGTTCACATGTTGAATTCTTGTGAGTAATCTTTAATCTTTAGTTAATATAATTTCCAATAGTCCAAGACTACACGTAATCTGTAATGGTGGTCAGTAAGTTAGCAGCAGGAACAATAATAGTAACAGTACAGATAGACAGAATGTGCGGGTGCAATATAAAAATATGAGTATGAAATGTTTAATGTTATACATGTAATGTCTAGAGGCTAGACTGTAGAATGCCCCATATAGCAAGTGGTAGGCATCAGGATAATCTCTATATATATTCATGTCAAAACATCAACTGTCATTCTTTATCATAGTACAACAAAGCAATATGTATATCATGTCAACACAGTGTGGCAACAAGCTAGAATGAGAAGAGGAGTGCAGGACTACATGTTGACATGCATACGAAGCAAGTTGCATTGTTTTACTATTAAGAAATAATAATGCATTTTTATAATAATAAAATACATTGACATATTGATATGAATAATTTTATATGGATAGTCCTGACGCATACCACTTGCTTCAGAGGGTTAGCTTGCCATGTGGGCCTAGCAGGAGAATTCTACAATTGCTCCACATTGTAACATGTACTATCCATCATGGCACTAGCAAATGAAATAAAGTCAAATTGTATAAATTGTATGTCATTTATAAATTGAGAATTAGCATCTGTTTTATAAACCAGGTAATGTGCATGTTACATTACAAGTGTGGGACATTGGAGGACAGTCCCTTGGTGGCAAAATGTTGGACAAGTACATATTTGGAGCACATGTGAGTGAGCCACTATAATTCTGTGTACTACATACATACATACTATTACTTTAAATATTGAAATTTCCCTTTACAGGCTTTTACTGTACTTGTACTCAGTGCAATGTAATTCCTAAATGTGATACAAGCATATTTTGATCAATATGATCATGATAGGAGTATTGAGGCATACTGCTAATTACATGTAACACAATGTTCTTTAGCTACAGTGGATAGTCCCTCTCCCCGTCTCCACATCAGCATACATGTACAAGTACAGACTGTTTGGGAAATCTAGAGTTCAAGGCCAGCAACATAGAATATATTACATGGTAGTGAGAAGATACATGTATGGATTATATTTTTGAGTGACAAGAACAATATCTCATGAGTGTCAAGTTTCTGAATGAGTGAGATGTTGTTCTTGTACAGAATGAGAATATAAGATCCATATCTTTGAGCATTGATACCAGTTAATGTTCTTTTTGTTGTGATTGATGGTTTGGAAAATGTTGGAAATGCTTATAAAACATTTATTCGTACTACATGTATTTGGAAAACATTTGGAAATTTTCCAAAAAAATGTCTTGTATTTAAATTAAAGTCTTCAGAATGACTTAGGAAATCTTTGGATTAATTTGCATTAATGTATCATTTGTCACTGTTATAATAATCGCCCTTCCAGGCTGTGCTATTGGTGTACGATATAACAAATCAAAGTAGTTTTGATAACTTGGAGGACTGGCTGGACATGGTCAAGAAAGTTTGTGACAAGGGAGGATCCAGAATGCCCCACATAGCACTGGTTGCCAATAAAAGTAAGAAATTCTGTCAACTAGAGTAGCTTTTTTCCTCCCAAAATTAGACGGTAATACAAATAGCTATAAGCTTGTTCATGTACTAAAATAATGTACAATGTGACTGACATTATTTATGATGATTTTAATTGTGAATTCCATCAGTGTCAAAAGGCTCAGTATACTGTTATTAAAGAGCTCTATTTAGCCCCCTTTCCGATAGCCCCCCTTTAAGACTCTCAACCATATAATCTCTCTATCGAGCCCTCCCTCTGCCAACAAAAGAAAGTGCATGTAAGTTAGCAGTTGATGTTCTAGAGTTTCACACTCAGCTTCACTGGTGGTCATCACACTAATATATCACAGTTTATAGACACAAAGAGCCATTTTATAATTCTTTGACTATCAAATAGAATAGAACTGTGTCAAAGATTTAACAAGTGTCTTTATCCTTGGGTATCATTGAACTGCACTCCTTTTTCCATCTATTAGTCAATCACAGTGTACAACCTATTTTATTTTATTATTCATGCGATCAATAAGCCTCAAGTTACCAGGGTTTATATGCAGAAATATAAAGGTGGTAATACACAATGTGTGTAGATATCGTATCAAAACACATGTACATGTAATGTGTTTAATTTTCCCGCCATGGCACTCTTAATGCCATTGCCAAACACCTCATTTCACACTACTTAATAAATGACTTATGACATATTAAATAATAAACAGAACATTACATGGCCACTTGGAGATACAACTTTTATCTTTTAGTGTTGAAAATATCAACACTTGAAGTAAAATTGTGTCTCTGCACAGCCCTGTAATATCCTCTATACAATGTACATGTAAGTTACGATATTGACTATATTATGATATTGAATAGAAGATCTTACATGGCTGTGCAAAGATACGGCTTTTATCTTTGATTGTCGAATGTAGTAACAGTGACATGAGTGAGCGCAGCAAACAAGTTTGTTGCAAAATTCGACATGAGATGATAAAGCTATATCTTAAACAGCCATGTAAGTTTCTTTTTATCATATGAAAATCCATAAGAAAAGCAAACTTATGAACTAGCAAACAAGAAAATTATATAAAAGTCCATAAGAAAAAATGAACTCCTGAGCTAGTGAACACAACATTCAGCTGACTTTGTTCAAAAATGCATAAAATAACCAACAATATTTTATATGTACAAAGATATAACATTTCTCAACACTTTTAATACTCGGTACATCTTACATGCATGTATGGATTTTCATATGATAAAAGGGAAACTGTGTCATTATTGTCTATTGCAGTGGATCTTGAGCACATGCGGGTTGTGAAGCCTGACAAGCACAGTCGTTTTTCTCAAGATAATGGACTGTCAAGGTAAACACTGTCTCATTGTTGCAATAAATTACTAAAATATTATTGTTATTATTAGTATTTTCTTGCATGTGTTTTAGGTATTTTAAGTTACTTCTTGACAAATACTGTTTACTACACTTTATGTTAATTGTTCATTGTGTTTGTTTCTTTTTGCAGTCATTTTGTTTCCTCAAAAACAGGAGATCAGGTGAGGCACAGATAAAAATAAAGATAAAACACTCTATTGAATGAGAGTAACAATCTTTGAGTACAGAGATTAGTAGCATTCAGATCAATTTATTCTCCACCCTCTCCCCCTCAGGATGAGGTTGCTAATTTTCTGTATCATCCATATTCAAAATGTATTCAGTACACATTTTTTTAAATTTCTCAAAAAGTTCCTCCTTTGAATCAAAATGGTGGCTTGAATAATTAACTCATTAATACTGTGTAAATACATTTAAATGTTAAAACAGGGTGCATTTGAGGTTCTGTAGGGTTATCGTGGAAATCACAATTTGAGTGCAGTTGTTGACATGTTGAAGAGTTAATAATTGCTATTGACACCAACCATAATCTGTTAGCTAACTGTCAGCATACACGAGTGATGTATTTGTTACTTCAGTTATACAAGAAAAAGGAAAAGATGAACAAACCAGATGTCGTTAATAAGAGTAACAAATGTCTTGTTTGCTATTCCCAGATCAGTCTGTGTTTCCAGAAGGTCGCTGCTGATGTGTTGGGTATCAGGCTCACCAAGAATGAGATGGAACAGCAACAGGTATCCCATCACTACAGTAACTGTAAATATCTAGTAAACATACTGGTCGGTTGTACGTACATGATAAGCTGGCCAGTGAAATTATATATTCCTGCTTAAAGTCAGGGAGTTTTATTTTTAGGATGATGCAAGCTTTCATTTTGATTAATTATGTCTTGAATGTGGCATTATATTTCCCCCAAAAACCTTCATTATTTTGTTAGTTTTCATTGAGCAACTTGCCACAGACAAGGTCAGTGAAACATAGCTGTTGGTCAGGGACAAGGCAGGGAATTTTTTGTATCCCGATGGGTGGTAACCCTGCCAATAGTTTCTAACTACAAAATAATCTTCTCTGTACACAGCGAGTTCTCAAGGCAGATGTTATCCAGTACAGCAACCACGAGTTGCCATCACGAGCAACTCCAACACAAGCCAAGAGTGCATTCTGTGTGCTGCAGTAGATTTTAACTTTTTTCACATAAACAATATGTAATAAGCATCTACTTGCTAGTTATTCCCAAATGCCATATTTTTAAAGTGTCCATAATTCTATTTGGCCACCACGAAAGCTGCGCCACTTACAAGTGGTTCGAAGGTAGGTAGTGCATGTTTTTCAGCACTCCCCCCTGGAAATGGTGTCTGTTAATGGTGGGAAAATGTCATTTGATGGTTGACTAGAGAATTTATTTTAAATTTTCTTGAGCAACGAAAACGTGACATCACACCCAACTAAAACAACATAACTTTATTGGTGATCTTATCAAGTCAGTAGCCTGGGGGTACTCCTCAATATTGGCTATAGGTGTATGTGCCGCTGTGAAGGGGGTATAAATTGTAACTGTTTAGTCTGGAATGGGGTATCATTTTTTTATATTTAAACTGAACAGTTGGTCTGGGATATGGTACTAGGTATTTTTGGCTTCTAGTCTGGTATAGGGTTACAGAATCCAGCTAACATGGTCTGGTATAGGGTAGGGGTTTCAAAGTCCCAGCGGCACACCCCCACCCAAACAGTTATGGAGTACCCCTAGGGTTAGTAGTCCTGTCCTGGTAATAATAATTTATGACTTAAAATTATGGTGAATCTTAAGTATTATAACATCTCAGAATTTTTTTACTTATCTCACTTTTTGTGTATTAAGGGGATCAGGACAAAACTTGTACCATCTCAAGGGACCCAATTTTGGGCGAGGTGTATGATATCCTAGCTTCTGGACATCTCCTCCAGGAGTTAAAACTTAATATAAAAATATATGTTTTTTAATATTCCTGAAACTATAAGGCAAAAACCAGAAGAAATATGCTGTCTGTTTTGTCATTCATTTCTTAACTTGTCATTTCCCCCCCCCCCCAATTGGAAAATTAGGGGATGGGGTGGTATCATGCAATGAAAAGCTTATTTATTTGCTCTAAGGGGCTAACACTCAAAACATCAGCTAAATATCTGGCCTCTTAGAGCTAAAATATAAATTAGATAAATTGTTGTGGGAGTGGGCAAGATGCATACAAGTCCAAGACATTGCTAGGTGGCACCAGCTGGAACCTGTAGTAGCTTGGAACCTTTTTCCATCATTTCAGTTTATTTTAAGTTGTTCAACATTAGGTCTGGGTGCTTTATTTTGATTCGTCAGTCATAAAAAGCAGGTAACATTAAACTATTCTAAGCTATTCTCCAAGAGGTTCACAATAAGTGGTGGGTTATAATAATTAATTCAAAAGTTAGGATATTTCTGCAAGAAAGTCATTATTAGCAGTTATAGTTTAACGACATTTTTAAAGTATAAATCAAAGATATTATTTATTTTGTATTTACAAAGTAATGTCTGTAGACCAGTGTGCAATTTCCTCTGTAACACGGAGAGGAAAACAGTCTACAGTAAGGGAACTGTTCACAACCACTGTATTGTCTTGGGACACCCCCCCCCCTAGCTCCCATACACACACACAAACTCATAAATAATATTTTCTATACTCACTTTGTCACACACACAGACCCATGCATCTTATAGCATACCCAACCCACACATGTAAGCCCCAACAAATTGAGTAGTTTTGAACTGTTCCCTGATATAATTTGGTTGTTTCCGAGCTTTAGTATTGGGGGGTCGGCTTACAGCCAGGCTTGGCTTATAGATAAATAACTGTGGTTCATACTAGTTATATTTTGCTTTTATTATTTGATTGACTGTTTGAAGGTGAACTCAAGATATAATAACACTGCTTAACAACTACTGTACCTGAACACTATTTTACTACACAAAATTAATAGCTGTAAGTCCCATCATGCTCTGCAATCAGAGTTACCCAAACATGGTAGTCAACTGTGTTGACACTAGATCACCAGCTACTGATCTTCAGAACTTCCTCAGTGATAATTCCATTATATATATATAATCTCAATTTGTGGTAAAATTATGTGACAGATTTTTCTATGTACCTGTTGTCATCTCACAACCATATTATGCATCAGACTGTACCGCAGTCTTATCCATCATAACAATAATATGTAAATATATTAATTATTATACAATATACCCTGTCTTTGTAGTACCCTAGTTCAAAACATGAACTGTCACCTGTGATCTTGTTTATCATGATAAATGTAAAGGGAACGTGCTCAGTCAATCATGAGTCTTCTGATCTTAATATAACATTATATGCTATTATTGAACTGTACATTGCACACAAGCTAAGGTTTCGTTGATGACAGGATTATTCATACACACGCAGTCTGTATTGTTTATGGGTCTAAATTTGTATACCATACGTAGGTGTGTCTACTTGTGTGAACATATTTGTGCCCTTTAAGGAGTTAGAATAGTTTATGACATTGTTTAATATATTTTCCTGTATTCAACTTAGCATATACTATCCACTAAGTAGTCCAATTGTATCCAACTGCATGTTTCTCAACCAGCTAACTGGATATTGTTTGTTTTCGTCATCAAATGACTCACCATGCAATGTCTTGATTAAGGTGGCCCGTACCTGTTTTCCATTTTTCGGTGTCATTATATTTTAGCAAATGGTTTACTTATAGTATGTCATGAAAGTTTACTAACAATTTGATAGTTGGCGATGATTGCAAAGCTCTTCAGCATAGACATCAGCAACTGCATGCATACTGTAAATGTTTAATTGTAATTGTCACTGTGATCCTACATCAGATACATTCTGTATTAATGTTCAAGTGTATCTTTACACAAACATGAATGAGTGACCCCTGTTTTTTGTTGTTTTATATAAATATTATTTGCATTACAAGGAAACATTTTTGATAAATTGTTTCAAAAGATCTGTTTGAGTTTTGGTGTTACCTTCCATACGAGGAAAATAGGTATAAACCACTTTAAATCCCTGCACCGTCCATGCTGGGCTGGCTTTGCATTCTAATTGACGATAACTGCCAGACTAGTATTGAGAGTACAGTGACACAGTTGGGTTACAATCATCATTATTATGAACACAGACATTTAGATCAAATGATGAGGCAAGCTTACAAATTAAAAAGGAAAAAATCCTGGTCATATACTGAAGATGCCTGGAAAGCAAACTTGAGGAATACAGTGCAGTGCTAACTTGTAAATACATTTATTCACATGTCAAGTTTCTGAAACTGTTTACATTCAGTCTCCAGTCATTTGCAAGCAAAAATCATGCTTTTCAAAATATGTATAATTTATAATTATTGTTAGTTATATCCGAAATGTTTAACAACTTTTGCAACATTCTGTCTTGAGAAAATACTACTGGTAAACTGATGTAACACAGAATCAGCTTTATTGCAATAATATCTGAAAATAGGATTTAGTTAATGTGCAGAAGCAGTAGATGGAATGTCTGTACACATTGTCTGATAACTATTGAGTTTTTGTTCTTTAAACAACTGTACATAATTTATTTAGAAACATATAAAATAAGTCAAGTTTCTATACATTGCTATTTTCTTCAAGAATACTTGCCATATTCATGATAAGATGGTGCAAGCAAGTGATGCTCAATGGCGCACTGAAGTGAAAGGAAAACTTGGTTGCTATATATGGAGTATATAAAACTAATGTGACATGACAATGGCTTGCAATTTCATTGAAATGTTTCTTCCATGAAGAGCAAATCTTGGCAAAGATCCTGTCATCATCGTGGTCCCTACCATTGCCCCCTTAACATTAGTACTAATGTGTGAAATGGACTCTGATTTCCCTTAGCAACCAGCTTTCCTTTTACTTGAGTGCCCAATCGATGTAAAAAATCAAGTTGCTTAGCAACATACACATTGCTGGTATCTTATTACATTCTTAGAAAATAGTTTTATTTTCTGACAAGTTTCACTCTAAAATGTTGCTGCTATGGCAACAAGAAGAGCTACGTAGCCCCCCCCCCTCACATCTCTGTTCAGGTTCACACTGGACCAATTGAAATAATGTTTGTAGCCAAGTTATGTCAAAATGTCATCATATTATCATATTGATAACAACAACTGTATTCAGGGTGAAAGCCATCTAAATGCAGTATCATCCTATATAGATGTCTTCATTACTTTCAAATAACTTTGCACCAGGTGAACTAATGCTCGGCATAAAATGCACTAGCTGTGACACAGACAAGCACATGCTGATGCAGGAAGCATTATGTAATGCTGTCTCCAACAGATTACTACATGCTGCCATGTGCTTAACGGCCATTACCAGTACTCAGTAGTCAACAACCCATGCTAGTCGATATGTTGTCAATCATCGGGTACAACTGTTATTACCAAGCCATAGGCTGGCCACTTGAACTCTTTGGGCAACACCAGCTACGGGAAAAGAAATAACCAACACTTTAGCATCAAGGATCTGTAGACCTCGGCAGACTCCAACGTGCATGTTGTACAGTATATAATTTATATGTACCCTGCTAGTCCCCCTCACGATCAGCTCCACACCTTATCAATTGAAAATATCTTCACAACTGTACAATCTGAGTAGCCATTAACAGCTAATATTTTCTGGTGGCTTTAGTTTTGGGCAAAAAAGAATCTGAGTATATTTTCCCTAGCTGTGGCCATCAGTATTTTACATCGGATTTGCTCCAGGTTCATAGTACTCGAAGGCAAAATATGTTATGTGTAGAAGTTTGGCTTATAGCTAGCAGACATGTACAAGAGACATCAGACTCATCTTTGATGAACTTGGAAGAGCAATGGGAGATAAGGCTTAGTGTCAAGATGGAATTGCATCGATCTCAAGGACAGTCGAATGATGGTGATGACATCTTGTAGCCTTTCTTCTGACATTTTTCTGTTAGTTACAGTATACAAGGAGTATTCATTGAGTACATGTATAGATTGAAGCTCATTTATGTTGTTTCTTTGGAAATTTCTGTTTTATTTTTCTTGTGTGTACAAGTCAGACCGTAACATTTGCTGCAATGAGCTCATAACTCCGCTCAATAAAGTATTAATGAATCTTTTGTCTAATTTTTTCCAAAATGATAGTCTGAAAATTTAATGTCCAAAATAAAACATCTGAAAATTAAACATCTAAAATTCTTGGTTGTTAAAGCCAGTTGGGCATACTGAAGGACGGACATTTCATGGTATTTTTGCCACAGATTCCTCTGACTACACCATACCCCCCCCCCCCTCACACATGAACCAATGATTAGCCTCGTAAAGGGACTGGAACATGCCTAAACCATATAAAGCTCTACACACAGTGAGATAAATGAGCTGGCTCTGTGTGGTCCAGATATTTATATATAAACTGGCCATATGTTAGACATTATTCACCCTCCCTCAACTCATTCAAGTACTGTACATCGTTACCAAATTAATCAGGAATAGCACCATGCATTCCTAGTACTGTCCTGGGGGGTACTCCATATAGTGGGCTATATAGGGAGGCTCTGACCAAAAGGGGTGCTTTTTTGAAGCTTCAAGTATGGGAAAGGGAAAGGGTAAATTGGTATTTATGTTATTTTAAAAAGGGTCACCAAAACTACCAATCTAACCACAAACTGCAAAGCAAAGATTTACACCAAATGATTGACGTACAATTAATTGACATGATTCAATTAAAATTTTTTTGTTTACAATGTATACTATCGAGATCTATTGAGGACGTTCGATACTTTTGCCTTACCCTGAAGATCTAGGAAAGGAGCTAGTACAGCTGTGGTCTAGGTATATGAAAGGGGTACCATTTCAATAAAAATTGGTATATGAAAGGGTAAGGGTATGACCCCCTGTATGAAACTTTATTGAGTACCACCAGATACTGTCCTAGTCACTATGTGTACCTCATGTGGTCTTGTAAGCTCATCCAGATCAACATCCAGTCTCTTGCAAAACTCATCAGTGATCAGTATCTGTCAAAGAGATTAGAATGTATCATAACTGGCTCCTGACTGAACAACTGGAAAAAACTGATATGTGACAGTCTCGCATTTCCACACACAACATGAATGGAATTGTCAGATGATTCTAAGCTACTCCATTCCTCAGTTAATACAGGTCCTTCGTTATAAGTTTGACAAACAAATGTAAAAACAAGTATGACATAAAACACAGTTATATGTGACAGCCTCTCATCCCACACACAACATGAATGGAACTGTCAGATGATTCCCAGCCACTCCATATTCCTCAGCTAATCCAGGTCGACCTTCCTTATAAGTTTGACTAACAACATATATGTAATTAAAGAACTACGACAATAAACACAGAAATGAATCATTGCCAACCTGCAACCAGGGGCCACACGCAGCAAACATGTGTTCTCTGTCAGCAATAGCACCCACTATCTTCCCAGTCACAAATGTAATCGCAGTTTCGCTGACAGAACTGTTGAATGTAAAATGCCGACCATGTCGCAGACGGTCCCTGCAAAAATGGTAAAAAAGGTGGAGTTCTTCATTGCAAGTTCAAGGAAAGATAAGAAATTTCAGAGAGGAGACTGGAAAACATTTCAGAAAGGTCTAGGAATGTCTGGGGTCCAGGAAATGTAGTCTGTGCTTTTCTTATAAAACTTTAAGTATGCTAATGAAAGGCTATAGCCACTTGGCCCCTCCCCCAAATCCACCCCTGAACATATACAGCACAGTATTGTGCAACGTATGATATTCAATTGGTTGATTGGGTTTCAACAACTCTGATAGCCTGACCTTTATCACAACAACAAATTGAAGGACTTTTTCAAGTTCTTTTATGTTCCTATATAAAGTTAAGATGTAAAAATGGTGCCTCAATGCATAATTATCATGTTTCTTTTATTCTGTTTACAAATTATCCCAAAAAATGATTTCTGTCTTATTATAATTATATAGAAATAAATAACTTTTTAGAACCTGTGTCTGGTTTCAAGGACTATATGTATCGGAACAACTCCAGCAGGCACTGACTTATAACTTATCATATAATTGCATTACTGTCAAACTATAGATCAAGTCACTAACCCCCAGCGGCATGTACACACCTTACTGCCAGTGGCAACAATGCCGCTGCCTCCAGTGTAAGTCTCAGATGTATACCTCTCAGGGTCCTGGTCCTTACAATCTCGCTACTCACACTGCCGCAAGACGACTGACGCTCACTCATAATTTCTCTCCCTCGTGTTGGTGTCACTGAACCTAAGCCAATAGGTGGCAAGACAGGAAACCGGGTTCCTACATCTTTTGTTGTAGAGTCCTGGTTGACGGCAGTTTCTGGGCTAGGTTGTGTTGTTGGTGATCTCTGCACTGTGTACTCTTCCCACCAGCATTTGCCGCTAACTCCACTCAGGTTCGACCCCTCCTTTTCAACACCATTCTCAACCACTTGCTAACATACAAACAATACAGTCACATAATTATCATAATATATCCATATATATAATATTGGCTTTTATCTATGGATACAATAAACAGACTACAGCCCACTATTGACCTAATCATGAAGTCGAGATTAGTCAGTCAGCTGTCACATCATGTAAAGCAAGCTCGATGATGCCTAAAGTCACTTGCTGTTCATTTTGTGGTTAAGATTACAACATCTGTGAAAAAATGTAGTCACAGAAAACATAATTATTTATACAGTGGCCAAAGGCCAAGATGACAGACAGCAACTGTTACCATGACAGTACTTATCAATTGACATGTGACTGTTACGATATGCACGGAATTAGTCTGGCAGCTTTGTGAAGGCTATGTGCATCCCAAAATTTAACCATATTGAAAATCTTAGGGTTCCAAATGACACCTTGTACCACCAAATTTAACAAATGGCTTATTCGTCCACCACAGCAGTTTACTGCCAGTTGTTATGACCTTGTGTTTATATATAAGCAACAATTCTTCTTATAGGCAAATCTTATAGACTGTGCATGTATATATGATGCCAGTGAGAAAAATCTTGCAAGAGCTATATGACGGTGGGCTTACATAATGTTTTCTGAATTTAATTAGCTACAAGTTCATTTTGGCAGCTTCCAGGTAAACCAGTGGTATAAAAATCATACTTCATTCCAAAACAAACTCAGTATACCCTGACCACGTATCTGTGGAGCACTTCAATATTAATTGTTCTCACTTTTTAGTTGTACAAACTTCATTACCAAAGTCAGATTTGTAACTAATGTAGGTTATTATAATTACCTGAAGTGGGGGTTGTATTTCAAACACTGATTCAACTCTATCCATGTCTGTCACCAGCCAAGGCCCTCCAGCACTAAATAAACAGTGGTTTAGAATTTAGTTTAAAATAGTTAATCAATATTCCAGGGGAGTTCTAGCTGTCATATATAGGTGATGGGGAGGTGCAGTTAGGTCTCTTGGGGTTTGCAATTCACTATTTTGGAATGTTTTTGGTGGGCAAGTTTGCCTGCTATTTTTGGGATTACCGTAATTATGTGGCATTCTGGCTGATATTTTGGGGGTTGCAAGACTGAAAATGCATTGTATTCTTTGGCTCTGATACCATCCCTGGGTATAGTTTCTTTGGTTCAGTTTTGGCACTCTTTATTTTATTTTTATTTTCTATTATGGCTTTCATTCATGTTGAGTGCGATATATGGCAGGAAAATTGTTATGAAACAAATGTGTTTTGATGTGATATCTAAACACATGTGTATTAATTATCAGTTTTATTCTGTGCGTAAATCCTGGTAATTTATGGTTTATTGAATCAAATTATTAATCTGCTGGATAATATTATTCAATCCTTGAAAAACGAGCCCCAAAATAATACCCAATACATTTCTGACTAGATTTCATTTTGATGTATATTACGTAACTATGGTTACTGGTAATTTTAATCAGTGTGTATGTTTCATCTTGGCTGGTTGTCTTCTTCAATTCCTGTGTCAAAATAACCTGATATGATAAACAAAAGAACATGACTGTGTTACTTGAACGTTTTTGTCAATACTATATCAGCCTAATTTCCAAACCAAAACTATAACATATATACGGCTGTTTCAGACCAAAACAAATTGAAATCTATGCCCTATCAGGTGGCGATATACCCATATCATGTACCCAGGTGTAGGTCAGTTACCCTGCCCTACCAGCCTACCCACAATAAATAACCTACTGGGGAATTCTCTGCAGCAGTTCCAACACTGCCTGTCCATTCCAATGTTGTGTTGCTTGCAGTTCCTCAGCAGTAATCCCAACAATCTGCAGACAAAAATAAATTGTTTGAACTTTAAACTGGAAAGACAATATAAACACCTCTCAATGTTATCCAGGGGGGGCAGGGGTGGGGATTTTGACATTTTGCCAATAATATTTGCCAAAAACCAC
>JANVCH010109625.1:0-13859 GCA_025505405.1 Epizoanthus rinbou | reverse complement strand
TTATCCACACGCCCCTTGTGGAAATCAGCTTATAGTTGACGGGGCAAGCGTGTTTAAATAAAGCTATACTACTACTAAATTTCATTAAAAAAAACCGAAGTTCTGTGCACTCTTACTAGCTGAATACTATTTACTTTTTCAGTCTGACTCTGAGACTTGAAAGTACACCTTTCACAAATGACGTGACATAGCTTCTCAACTGACATAGACACAAAGTTTACTGAAAGAAAATTCTAGCTTAGACGTTCTTTTCACAATGGAGCGAGATGTCTTATAAACTTCCCAATTCGTTTTTGGGCAAAAACACAAAGTTTAACACTGTCATGCAAATCTTGACAAACTTTGATGAGTACATATTTTATGGCATTGACGGTTTTATGAAATTTCTTAATGGCACTGTTTGTACAGGAAACGTCCGCCCTAACGGAAGTCGTCAGGTTTTTGTATTTTTATATAAGTTTAATATTATAGTATAGCAGGCGTACTGTCTTTCCCTATGCTTATGAACTACATAAGTTCAAGTTCAAATGAAATACACCCAAACAGGAACACTATAAACGAGGGTAATCGGATTCTGCTCATGCTCAGTCTAGCTTTGTCTATTTTTACACTTTTAATGACTTTGAAACTGATACATGTTCTTGACATAATAAAACATCTTGATATTCCGTTGGCACGAAATCATTTCAGGTGACATTATTAGAAGAATATGCCTTTTCAGATTATTGTTTTCGAGCAATTGTGTATTTTCTTCATAACCTAAGCTTCATTTTAAAACGTGTTTAGCTCTTTTGCGATAACTAGTTGTAGTTTGAAACTCATACTAAATCAAACATTAGAACTCTATAATCAATGATCGATTCATAAAATGCATGATGAATACCGGATGGGAAGGAGATGGGTATGTTCTGAGCGTTATAACGGCTTCAAGGATGCTTGTAAAATAGTGATTCTCGATAAAAATAACTCGGAATATATATATAAAAAGTTTCAAACACTTGACTCTATAAAGCAAGAAATAAACAAAACAAACCGTAATATCTCAACTAAGGACTTAACTGAATGCTATGTCATTACTGTTATCAATTAAGCCATGCGATGAAGCAATCTGATGTCCGAAGGAACCAAAATCACTCTTTACAAAGCCAGTTGTGTTTTAATTTTCGTATAAATGATAATACCAGCGTTTAATCCCCTTTATTTTGAACACAGTGTATGTTTAAAAACAACGGCAGATATGCAGTCCATATATAGTAATGTATACAGACGCAATGGCCAATGGTCAATGGCAATGCAGACAATAGAATATGTTACATATCTTTTGAGTTAAAACTATCCCACTGTCTAATTGACTAACTACTGTAGCTAAAACAGTATATTGTAAACAGTTGTTAGCTGTTACTATGGTAACACACTCGGCGTTTCTAATAACACCTCGAAAAGCAATACAATTCCGACGGTGAAAGTTTAAAAATTTTCACCAATTGTGTTAAATGTAGAAAACTACAAAATATTCAAATTTTAAAGAAATCTGTCAAGGCAGTCTTGCGGCATCTTAATTTGTTGATAATTTAAGGTGGCACCAGATCTTGTTGAGATAATTTTTTTAAAATTTCTGAAATAGTTCTACTTAATATGGTAATGATTATAAATAATAAAAGATTAATTCACCGACTCGTTTTGCGTAAAAAGCAATTGAATGTTAAAAATAGGGTCCATATGAGACCCTAATGGGTTGTCATGGAGACCATAATTAGTTTGGGAGTATAATTTTTGATATGTTGAAGAGTTATTCTATACTGGCATCGCTTGAGAAACGACTGTTGGTAAACTTCCATGAGATGTTGTAAAACCACTTGTTAAATATAATGACTTTTATTAGAAACTGGTATGAACCACCTTAACCTGGGACGTTCAAACTATATTGAATTTCTTGGAAATGGAGGAGTCACCAGGTCGCAGTTGGCCTGATCTAATTTTGATGGCATAGCTTAACACTGCTGTCCTTAATTGAGCATTAAAATTCTACTTTACAAAACTAACTGAAAAAATCAAACAACTCGTACAGTTTTTTTATTTGTCAAACATTATTAGCAGGTAAGAGATTTATTTCGTTATTTAATTCGCCTCTTATTCTTCGCGTAAAAGATGAACTTCAGTCAAATATATAAACGTCTGGATGAATTAAATGGTTCAATTTGTCTAACAAGACGCACTAAACATTTTAATTCGTTCAGACGATTAATTCGTCTGCACATGTAAACAAGGGGAACAGACGAACTAAACGACCTTGTTTGAAACTGATGGCAGACCGCCAAAATGCTATTATCGTCAGACCTAATTTGCCTAGCTCGCAGCACAGATGCTTGTCTGATAGTTCGTCTTTTAAAATTGGCTTGTCTTTACATTATACGGATAAACTTGGAGACGAATTTTAAACCATTTAGTTGGTCCAGAAGTTTAATTCGTCTGCACGAGTAAAGACGGGCAACATCGAACTAAACCAAAATCCTATGACTGCGTTGCCTGAAACTGATGGCAAGCCGCCAAAATGCTATTAGCGCCAAAAATCTTGCCAGCTCGCCCAGCACAGATGATAAGGTTGATGAAGTCTAGACCGTACTGAGACCAACTGGACTATACTGAGGCAGATTAACAAGAATGGACGATTTGAAATTAGAATTATTCATAAAAACTTTATTTCTTTATTCATGTGCAGTAATACCTGAAATTCTGTTCTTGGAGTTCCAAAAGCACCCCCCGCTGTTTTTGCTGAGAAATTACCTCCAGAACAATCGCTGTATAACTACTATATAAGGTTGTACATATATTGTGATATAACAATGTGGATTGTCGTCGTTGCATGCTCTCATTACTTAGAATTTGGAAGATCCTAATTTTTAAATTGGTTGTCAAAACACTATAACATGACCACTTATTTTACAAAACCTCTTGAAGAGTAGAACACAGCGGTGTCACTTTCAGAAATGTTCCCTGACGTAGTCGAAGACTTGAACATTTCCACTACAATGGAGGCGCACACTACATTTTTGATAATTAAGAAATTAACTGAAGTTGAGGCATTAAATGAATAACATTTTAAATACCTCGTTGTTGCGGCAAATACTTTGTAATTTGTGATAAAGACGTAACTCCGTTTAGTTTATGTTTCGTTGTAGATTTTAAGAAAATCCAATTGGAATGTTTTCTCCAGTACATTTCTATAACGTTATCGCATACCTCAGCTCGGTAACATTTTGCAACAGCAAAGAAGTAAGGCCTATGGGTACCTACTCTGCAACAAGTTGCGATTGATCTCTGTTCCAAGATAGTTTCAAAGACAACATCCAAGACTCCTTTTTTATGTTCATGATAAATATTAATCAACATGAAGAAGCAATTTCAATTTTCTGAATTTTAATTCTTGGACATTCCGAGTATTAAGTTTCTGAAGACCTCCCGCGGTTAAAATCAAAACTTTTGCCAGGATAAGAACACTGAACGAGTCTGTACAGGTCCATAGATGAGTCTCTTTGACGTGTGCATCGGTGTCTTGTCCACTTCATTAATATTTTAATTATATTAAAGTAGTTAAAGCTATCACTGATTTTTGGCTCGAGTTTCGACGGCCCCTTAATTGAAGTTAGCGATATACTTGCAGGTAAATTAAAATTGACGTCATTAGCTTTCAAAACTTTACTTTCCTGACGTAATGCTTAAACACTGTTTCTAAACGATAGCCTAAGTTTTGTGACTAAATATCAACAGCTTTAATTTATGCCCGCCGGAAAATCCTGTGTCACAGTCTTTCGAAAATCAAATGCTCAACTGATTTTTTAACCATTTTACAAACTCTGCCCATAGAGTATTGTAGTGAAATATACAAGTTCTTGATAATTTAAGAGAGTAAGCACAAAGCGTCACTGAAATATGCATCAAAATTTGATAATCTAAAAGTTCATCAAAATTAGTTAAATTTGCTATATTTTGGAATAAGTCTTATTCCATAATCTGTGCTTTATTTTATTCATATTTATCTGCAGTTTATTTGTTTTGTCAAACTCTCAATCAAGAGATTGTATATCGGTGGCTGGATCGGTAACTGAATTTTTAAAAGGTTTAAAATTATACAGCATTTCACTAGAATACCTTAATTACCTTTTCCTTGGATTTCTTCAATCACTAAAAAAATAGTTAACTGCGGTTAACTTGGACTATGGTTCGGTATTCATCATCTGTGGCTGTCAAAACGTAATCTACTGAAAACTAAATCGGTCGGTTGGTAAAGCTTCTCATATTATGATAGTATTTTCTACCAGGAATTGCAGATACTCGCACTTTCACAGATTTCGCTTTCACCTAGTCCCAGTGCGGTGTGACGTGTGCCCACGCTTTCTGGTACACTACACTAGACTACACTAGACTAGTGACTAGAGAGCATTTGGTTCAAGGGTGAAATTCAAATACAGGTAGTAAAAGTTCTTTACAAGTAGTGAAGTACATAGTCTTGTAGGCTTATAGGTTGTACGAACTTCGCAGACTATTGTCATTATTATTATTATTATTATTACTATTACTATTGTTATTATTATTATCATTAAAAACATTGTAGAAATATTGCCCTGTCCAATGAACACGGAGAAGAACCACGTGATTTAATATCTGTAATCGGGAGCTGAAGTCATATCATGAAGCCAAATAGCTGCAACGTTCGCTTGCCTGCTACTCACACAATATTAAATGCCTTCAACTGATTACACTCTTCAATACTCCCTAAGAGAGGACAGGATACATTATCGACGTATACTAATAACGTGTTTGAAATAAACATTAACTGACCAATGAAAAGTTAAACTCCTGCAAAAGTGAAGTAGACTGATTGGCAAGCTTAAGTGTCAATGCAAAGAAATCTACTACCGATTCCCATTCACTCTTCCGCAATATCACTCAAAAGGATGTCGACTTTCTCGACAAAAATTATGTACACAATCTATATTCATCAGTCAATCTTTACTCTTGTACAACTACTTATCTGAACATTTCTGAAAAGGAACTGATAGCTTAAATCAAATACCGAGTTTACGTCACTACAGGTTAACACGTGAAGGTCAGCTTAGTTCCACTTGACCTTAAAATCACCGACCATCACCGCACGCCCCGACTCACGCAAACGATAAGAAAAGCGATTGTTTCTTCAAACACGAGTTAATTTTAATTGTCACAAAGCTTTCAATAAGTGAATAACTAAATTATAGATCACTTCAGTTAAAATTTAACGCACAAGAACCGAACAAACCCGTAGCCGTCGGGCACGCAAATTAAAATAATAGACTGTACATGTCGAACAAAACATACCCTTTCTTCCATGGGCGTTTCTGCAAATGCTTACAAATCTAAACATCAAAATAAACTATTTGTTGATTTTTACAAGTTTTCTAGATTATCGTGACACTTCGTCCGGAATGACTATGCGGAATCACCTGTATCTAACAAAGGCAACATACTTGTTAGATAGTCATGCAACTTCTGTTCCCTATTTTTTACAAGATCATATCGACAGGAACGTGAAAAACTTCATCTACTTTCATTATTATTGCTGTTTTAGCGATTAAACTTAAACAACAGTAAACCCGTGCTCTTCATTCGGCTGAAATGTGTTGCATGTACAGTCAGTAATTTTAGTCACAAGTGCCAATGAGGTTATTGAAGTCATTTAGCGAAAATTTCAGACAACTTTAGATGTCAGGGAAACAGTTGATTGATGGTGATTTCAGTGTGCAACCAACCACGGTAAATCAGGCAATACTTTCCTATAAACTGTATCAAGTCGGTTATTTATAGCCAATAACTGGACCATAAGTGCCTGCCAAACAAAAGCTTTGTATTTATAGTATTGATACAAATTATGAACTGGTCATTAACAAGGCAGTATTACCATCTCGACACACGAAAAGTTGCCATATTACTTGAGCTATCGCCCGGCAAACATGCAGCTTCTTGACGCGCTGGTCGCTATGTGCGAGGTAAGCTACAACTGTCTCGTGAACATGACAAGGTTATTGGGTATATTATATAGTTAGAAGCATAATACGACTGATTACATTGCAGAAGCAAATTTGAGTAGGATACTACTTTAGAGACAGGGATTGGCTTTAAACTCGTGTTAATTTTTTTTAAATCTTTCCGAAAACCTCGGAAATCTTAAGTCGAATAAATGCTCAATCGACGCCCTTGACTAGACAGAACATTGGATCAGCTGCTGAAGTTTCCGACTATGGATCAGCAAGATATAGTCAGAACACACGCTACAAATCTCAATATATATATAAAATGATTACGTTTTGTATATGTGTTAGAATGGATTCGTTGAATGTTTAGATAGAAAAAGCTTATGCTGAATTCTATGGGCAGAAATATAATTTCACAATATTATATTATGTAAATTGTATAATTGGTATTTATTTTTAAATCTCATAGTTGAAATTATGACTCACAACTGAATTATCTATTTTAATTTGAATCACTTTATTCCCTTGAAATGTTGTATGGGATTATTGTATACATAGAAATGCCACGGTCTTCTGTCATTTGATGTATGCATTTATTGGATATGACAGTACACTTTTACATAAAATACTTTGATTCTTCCGCGAACAATACCTGCTCTTTACCGAATACTCAAGAATACTGACAGCACTTTCTGAAGCTGAACAGCCTGAAGTGTGCAGGATAATACTGAACTGAAAGTTATTGTGTTGCCAGAACTTAACGAGTTTAGAAGAAAAAAGCTAAATTGTGAAGGTACTTTGAACTGACTAGAGAAATGATCAAGTTGGAATATTCGATGGAAGATTAAATGAATTAGACTTCGCGTGCCTGCGTAACAAATCTCTCAACTACGCTCCCCCTTCAGTTGAAACCGTATACTGCTTTAGCTATAGCTTTCTGACAACGTTTCAGTTATTTGTCTGCTTTAAAAAGGAAACTCCTAGCTCTTCTATCCATGGGGTAATAATTCACATTATGAGATATATCTTAACGCAGGATTATTGGTGATTCCTTATCAAAGTCAAGGTAGCTGCCTGTCTTAAGTCTAGCGAAGATCACGCAGGCTATAGATTGGTCAAGATTGACAGTTGGTTGACTCAATATCAAGTTAAGAGTTTCAAAGCATTCAGTGTTTTAGTTCCAGGAACTGAAACGGTCATTTCCTTTTAAGAGAAATAGCAAATGCTTCAATTTGTAGTTCAAAACACGGATCCGACTGCGGTCAGTACAATTAGACAGACTAGTAATCGTACAGATTTTAAAATCGTTCGCCGATGCTACAACTAAACGTCGCAAACCACTCGAGCTCATTACAGTTTTGAGTAGCTGAGATGTGAATAAAGGACTCGCTGCAAAGCATTGACGTCATCTCTCTATACTGGCTACAGCAGCTGAAGCACGCTCTGTTAAACACCAAGATCTCACGAAATACAGCTTTGCCGGCGTTTGGAAGTCGTCCAACTGAAGTAACCCGGGAAACTATTGAAAACACCTTGGTCTGCTATCTCTTTTACGCAGTTCTAACTTATGAGAGTATTTGAAATATTTGAACAGATACCTAAACTAGGGGCATAATTTACTCGAATACTTCCTGTGTTACTGATGTATTACCTACAACGAGTTCATTTCTCTTTGGTTCAAACATATTTTTACAACTAGACTTGGAGTTTGAGGAAAAATGCCTCAAAGTCAAACTGCATGTGATCGTCAAACTAAATTTTGGATAGAATGAGTAATGGCTTGTTTTATTCTCTCAAGATTTTGAAAATTATGTCACTACTGAACCTTTTTTAGAAAATTAAATTTACTATCACTTCACTAGAGTCTAGATATAAACACAAAATCTCCTACTCTTCGATAATATATTGATTCATTAGAAATCGCTTGGGTTGCATACTTTAAATTCGGTTAGTTTGTCAAATGTGTTGTTTTGGCTTTTGCTTCAATTTTTTCCAGCAATTCTCCTTTCCGTTTTCAGATCAATTTTTCACATCAGATTGTCACATTAACGAGTAATGGCGTCTCTATTTTCTTTTATTTCCTTATTTTCTCCGAAACTGACCAAGACAAAAAGATGAATAACAATGGAAAATATTGACATGGGAAATTCAACATTTCCATTTCTGTTACGTAAAGTGCCGACTAACGACCCAACGGAAATTCAGCCAATTCTTTGGATAAAAACGCCTTAATAGTTGTTAATGAAAGCAGCATCGTCTTGACAAGTCTAATATCCAAGGACATATTTTAAACAACAATACCATACCAAACACAGCAGTTTGTTCCATTGCTTTATGTAATTACACTCTAGTGTTTATCAACAGGATCAAAAGGGAAATCTCTGTCATGAGTCATCAGCTAAATAATAAATTACATACATTTTATTTAAACCTACAGGACAATAATCAATATCAGTACAAATAAGGGAAATAATGTATCTGTGATGTGAAATCCCCCAAAACAATGACTCGATAACATGTAATATCATAGTTAAGTGACGATAGAACTGTTTCCAAGCAACCATTCTAATCATCTTTAATTAACGCTGACAGATAGATCTTTACTAAAGTGTGAATCAGTGCTTTTAGACGAGAAACACATTCAATTTATTTAGAGAAGAGAGCCACTGAAAAGCGAATCATAAGCATAGGCTCATAGTATTAAGCATGTGAACTGAAACAAACATTTTATGTAGTAATTTAGGATAACTATTAAAAATAATTAAATATTTTTAACTTGGCAGTTTTTACTGAGATTATTTTCCTGAAATGAACAAAAATAGCTGATTGAATACAAAATTTCGCGTATCGTTTTGATTCAACAGGAAATCGCATCAGTAAATGGTTAAGATAACGTTCATTGTAAGACCACCGTAACACAATGTTTGTAAATTTCCCAAAGCAAAACAGGAACGTCCCGCAAATTATATATAAAACTCTCTTATTTATCTGAACTCCGGAAGAAGTACAAGCTATTTTAGTATTTAAAACTAAGAGTTAACCAAGCGAGGCAGCGAAAGTTAAACACATTATTAAAATATAATATAATAAGCGCGACACGTCAAGAAAAAAAGCATAACTGTTTTCGAACAAACTAGGATACTGAATCAAGCTGGTGAAATCTAAAAGGAAAAAGGACTTTCGTGCAGCAAAACCTGCGTCTGGCCAGGTGCGGATAGTACTGACTGCCCTCTACAAACACTGGCATCAACACTCCGTCTTGTTTGACTAGTCTCGGACTCCCTACTGTTTCACGTGCAATTCACTCACGAACAGTTCTAAACCAAGCGTTTTGGTTTTGACTGTGCCTATAAATGAAATATTTGGCAATATTCGAACTGAAATCGAAACTTTCTAATAAAGACAAAACAATAGCAATCACGCGAGCCATCTGCTCTTAACAAAATTACCAACAAATTCGTGGCAATTCGGTGCAGTATTGCGCAAGATATTTAGAATTGTGCGGTTTCCTGTCAAAACATTAGCTTGCCAAGCCCGAGGAAAGCATGTGCAAATTGACGACATTTTACATTTTTTGCTACATCATAGATGTTCGGGAAAAAAACGCCGAAGACTCGCTATCAAAATCCACTTGAAATTAGCAACAGAAATGACAAGGCGGCACTCTGACATCGCAAGCTCGAATTTCCCGTTTTCTTCCGTCAAGGATGTCAATAATGTCAAAAAAATCAAGTATCTTCGTCCATCGTGTTTTGAAAGCAACAGTAACTAATATATTTTTGCTGAAAAGCGACCATTTTAGCGGTCAAAAAAGTTCCTTGATTGACCTATCAAAACAACCATCTGTTAAGAGTTGTTTGTTCAGGGAATAGGGTCGCGACACTAGATGACTGCTGTTTACTTGGCTTTTCGGGGTGCGGAGAAAAAAAGCTGTCAGTAATGATAAAATGATGTTGCCGGATGGCAAGTTGATTGTACAATGAACTGACAGGAAGCCAATAATGGCGGCTGTGGTCTCTTTTCCTGTGGTAAGAAAAGAAACTCGCTCGGAGGTGAACTGACATATTTTTTTCTACTATCAAAGGCTTGTCACAATGCACGCGTTGGAGCATGCAAGCACAGTAAAATATCTAATCAAACTTCGATTGGAGTAAAATGACGCATGGCAACAAACAAATACCGGAAATGACACCAGTGTCAAGCTTTTGTTCAAACTGTCAAGTTTCTGCCAATTTCAATCGAGTTTCTAACTTCACTCGAACCGCTATAAATGCTCATTGCGTCGAGTCAAACACTCGGTTCGCAGAAACTCGCGCGCTTCCAAGTCCTTGAAGCCCAAATAACTCTTCCAACTGCGAGTTGTGAGACAGGTTATCAATTAGTTATTTTTATCGAATTCCTCTCAGATGCAATAAAATATCATTACTAAGATGTTTAAAAGCAAACCGTTGTCGAAAGAAAACTTATCCGCCTCTTTCCTTAAGGCGCCACAAGGCGATTGGCTTGGCGGTGAAAAGTAATAACTCTTAATCAATGCCCAAGACGATATATTTCAATAGGTGTCAATCAAATCGAACTCCCCACAGTTGACCGAACACCATCACAAAGGTCAGGTGGTGTTCGAACTGATTCGAGTTTAGTAGACCTATTGTTACACGCTTTCGTGTGTAAAGATAAGCGAAAGACACTTTCTCCTCTGAGTCAATTCATTTACATGTTTTTATAAGATATTACACGTTGTAGTCAGGTAACCAAAAGTTCTTAATAAGTGACAAAAACAAGTCAGGGCAGCTGCGAGAGGTACTTAATGAATTTCAAAAGATAGAGAAATTTTTATTTTGGTTTTATTTGTACTTGTGCACGACTTTCAAGTGCTCTTGTGTTTTATTCTCCCATTTTATATTCCAACACACTTGTTTAATCATGTTTACTTTGCTATTTGAATGTTACAGGGGAATGCAATGAAAGACGAAAACACGGAAGCCTTTTTCCACAGCCCAGAATCCGAGGCGCCAAAAGACCAGTGCCAAGACGAGACGCGGCGCCTCGGAGTCTTGGAGCCCTTGTTGGGGCAAGGGGTACCTGCTGTCGACAACTCCCGGTTTTCCACTCGCTCTTCGACACCTCTCACCCCCTTGAGCTCGCCGTTGTTAGGATTTAACGGCAACAGCCAACCCGTGAATATTTATGAAAGTGAAGGCGGCGCTTTGTATGCAGCCATGACAAGAAGTCGGCCATCAGTGGCCGATCAGAGCGACACGCTCGACTGCGCAGCCGAGCCCAGAAATTCTAGAATGACTTCATACTCAAGTTTCGACTCATTTCCTCCGAAATACGAAGCCGGCGTGAACAACGAAGATCAGACAGAGGAGTTCTTTCCACTTGGTCAAAATCAGAACATGTTTAACTATTATGGAGAAAACAATGCACATAGTGGAATGCCCACCAATGCTGGTGTGAGCTTCAACCCCTTGCAAAATGAACAGTTCTACAGTAAAGAGTTGGTCAATAAGAGCTATAGCACTCAAGCCGCTACAAACGTAACTACACCTACAACTCATCAGCAACTGCCTCGACAGACTATGGCCACCAAAAGACATTCAATGGAGGCAATCGGAAAGCAACTGAACTGTTTTGGACCAGGTGATTCCACTAATTTTACTGGAGCCACGCAGTCTGGTTCAGTTCGCTCACGCGAACTCCACGCGACTGATTACATTTACAGTTACCCGAACGACATTGGCGCCGAAGAATGGCCGGTCAGTCGCCAGACAGACGGGAGCCAAGAACCCACGTTCGACATCAGACAACAACAAAAAGGTCCGTTTCCATCGCCTCCGTATTCAAGTCCATTCGCAGGCAGCGGGAGCTTGGCTGGTCTTAACGGAACAACAACAGCCTTCGATTTTGAGCGCGAGAAGTGCCTCACAGATCTCTCAACCTCAAATACTTGTCACTCGGTGCGTGTTCCCTCACGATCCTTTGCTTTCAATGATTTTAACTCGGCGTCTGTTAACTCTACCGCACCAGTATTCACGCTAGCACAAGTTGCAAACCAAACTACGCACAGGAATTCACACACTTCTTCGCAAAAACCTTTCTCGCCATGGAGCAAGGAAGGCGCGAGTTACACGCCAAATGTAACTGTCGTATCTGATGGTAAAGGGGGGCCGTCGCAATTTGAGTTTCAAACGAGACCAGCAAGGCCGACAAGAGCAAAAACAGATTCGGAGAAAGTTTTCGAGAACCACTTAAAAAACTTTCAGCACCTAATACCTGGACAAGACAAGAAACCGAAGCGCGAGAAAACATCTCTAAAAAGCGTATGGAACAGTGTTAGCGAAGATGCTGAAATTGAGGACATTAGCAACAAAGATGAGCTTCCGCGAAAGAGCGAGAAATTGTGCGAAGATGGCGCTAAAGACTGCAAAGATTCGAGCGCGGATGAAGAAAGAACGGTATTCACTTGTAAATGGTTGGGCTGCGATATGTCTTATTCAGACAGAAATGATTTAGTAAGACATATTGAAAAGGTTCACATTGACCAGAGGAAGGCAGACGACTTGTACATTTGCTACTGGGAATGCTGCACTCGACAAACCAAACCTTTCAATGCCAGATACAAGTTGGTGATCCACATGCGAGTACACAGCGGCGAAAAGCCAAATAAATGCACGGTAAGGCAGTCAATAACACAGACATATAGCACTAATTCCTATTGCGTGTTTGTTTTGTAGTGCTTTTTAGTCGAAATGCTTAAAAGTGATTTACGTATAAAGCTTTCCACTCAAGGACGACAGACGCAACTAAGACCAAAACAATCTATCATATTGTAAGTATTTTCTATCTGCAATCGAGTAGCGCTTTCCTGAAACGGTAGATTTAATCATGTCAATATATATAATAACATGAGCATGAGCAGTGCCGCGTGCTCTCGCTTTAATATCTTTACATTCAGGAATGGTGTGAAATATCAATGCATATAATTTGCAGTAATCAGCTTTGTGGTTCATTTCCACATTTTATACAAAAGAAGTACTGGTTGACGCAAACTTAGTTTCAAACATAAAGTGATTTCTGTAGCTGATATTTTCAAAACTTGATGTCGTACTGGCGACTTGCCTAAGTTGACAAGCATTCGTTTCTCGTCAGGGATTCTCGTTCATTTGCATACACAACAATACTTCCTTTGTCTTTTCAATGAAAGATACTGGGGCTTAGAATTATTCAGGAACATATTTATTAATGATCGCGGTTGGGAGACCAAATGTGCAAATGTTAGGCTAGTTAGATGCTGAACGACACGAAAATCACGAAAGCTCAATAACTTGCCATATGAGCACGATTTTGCTCGCAAGCGAAAGATTGAAAATTATAAACAATCACTGAGTAGATTTTAGAGTGTTTTCGATGTAGTAGGACTCGAAATTGAACAGAAAACATTCAAGTATTAAGGCATATTGATTACTCGATGGACTTCAAAACGGTGGGGTGCTTTCGTGTATTGTATAGGCAAATTCATTAATCAATAATGCAGTGGTATTTAGCATTGTTGTTTGAACATTATAGACCAGAGAGTAAAAACATGTTTGCGGCCGCAGAGAAGCCGGGTAAAACAACATAAAATTGCTAGCGGCGGATTCTTTCTCCTTTTTAGCTTTCTTGTTCGTCATCGTTACTAATTTTGTACAGCTTTAATATTTCAAGTATTAACTCTGGCTAAGCGCAAAACTGAAAATTAAGTATGCCTTCGAAGATTGGCAACCTTTAACAGTGTTATACTGCTTTCTATAGAACTAATTTCCCAGTTACTAAGAGTTGTTTACCGAACTTAAATGCCACGAATTTGGT
>JANVCH010109514.1:0-13866 GCA_025505405.1 Epizoanthus rinbou | reverse complement strand
ATTTTGGTGTCTGTTAAAAAATAGATCACAGTTTTAGACCAATCACAGCGCGCGTTATATCTTGTTTATTGTATAAACTGTAATAACACATTCAATGCAACTAATGCAATTTCTGATCAATAAATTAAAAGAGGAGAGTTTTCTTGGAATACATTTTATAGGAGAATATATCTGAGGATCATCCAGCCCAAAATTCAGTGACATAATTTGCAACAATTCAAATGATCAATTTTTTTGGTTTCTAAACTAAACACCATGCCGGTAAACTGACCGCAAACGATGTTCTACCTTTCCAAACCACCAGATGGCTATATAAACAAGGGCAATCACAATTTTCGAAAAAAGAAAAAAAAAATCACAGATCTCGCGAATACTTCTCTTGTAGGCAAATAAACTTAGTGGATGCATATGAAATGACGGCTATGTATAGGAATGAATAGTAATATAGGGAAGTGTATAGCAATATAGCATAAGTAAGGAATACTCACTCTGCTTCCTCCGGCGCGTTGCTCAAGGCCATAAATATACAGTTTGTTAGAATAGTAAGAAGAATCACTAGTTCAAACCATGTGCACAGGAGTTAAGGAAAAGATCAATATGTACGACTAATCTTTACACTACACAGGAATATGACCACGGTACACTGTTAAGTAGATTACAACACAACTTGACACTACTATGACCACTACACTATTGTACTAACACAAATATTATCTCGTTTCTTCTCTCTATGGGGCAAAAGTCACATTGTGTCTCTTAAATTCATCAAATTGTTCAGACATTGCCACCTCAATGACCCTGTACCATTCTAAGCCAACTGGTCCGGCCCTGTATGGTCCTAGGCCAATTGGTCCGGCCATGTACAACCCTAGACAATCTGGTCCGGCCCTGTATGATCCTAAGCCAGTTGGTCCAGAAGTGTATGACCCTAGGATCGTACAGGACCGGACCAATTAGTCTAGGATCGTACAGGACCGGACCAGATGGTCTGGAATTGTCCATGGCTGTACCAACTGAACTAGGATCGTACATGGCTGTGCCAGTTGACCTAGGATCGTACATGGTCGGATCAGATTATATAGGATTGTACATGTGCAATCCTTGGACAGCTGGTCTAGAAATATAAAAGCCTAGGTCAATTAGTCGGGTCACGTACGATGCTAGATCAATTGGTCCAACCATGTCCTATCCTTGGCCAACTGATCCGGTCACGGCAGAAGCTGGCATAAATAGTAAAGACAGAGACAGAAACAATCGACATTTCTGGCTGTTAGACAAACAGACTAACAAGTTGATTGTCTAACCGACTGAGGAATAGATAGGCACATATACTTGCATGCATGAATGCAGGTAGACAGACAGACATACGGCTGTCGGACGGATGGGTGGATAGATGGACGGACGAATAGTAGGTAAGTAGGTGGGTCTGCAGGCAGCAAGGTAGTAGGTGGGTCTATGTATGTATGTATGTATGTATGTATGTATGTATGTATTTATGTCTGTATGTCTGTATGTATGTATGTATATATGTATGTATTTATCAATTAACATGTACAATAATCTTAAAATAGCTAAATACATATAACGCAAGAATAAAAGGATATTGATGCGTGACGACAAACAATGTAAATTTCCTAATTAAACTCCTAGGTCCAAACAAATAAATGGATTTGGAGGAGTGGAAACGGTACACATATTGTTTGCTAAACCGTTTGGCAACTATAAGAAATGTCTGTAGCGAGAGAACAAAACAACACACATTAGTAACGAAACTAGCAACGAAATACGACAACTAGTTTAGCAACAGGAGGGCAGGTTCTCACGGGAAGGAATGAAAGAAAAGCTACTTCAAAATTTATCTGTCCATAAAAACAGTAAGCGCCCTTTTCACTGCCAATTACGCCAGCATTCTTCAAATTCCTAATCTAGTGAAATCGTGCAAATGTTTCTTTCGTGCCATCCCGTGTGAGATAGAGGACCCCTGATTACGTATCCCAGAGTAAGCTAAAAAATGTGATAATTGTTATCAGCTTGAAGTAACTTGACACATGCACATAGCCTGAATGAAATAAAGAACAAATTCATACACCATCTATGAACTGATGTCGTTGTTGTCGCTGATGTTGTCAGTGTCATGTTGATGATGTTGCAAAAGATACACGATTCAAGTTTTTGTTACTCAAGTCTAGTCGACCCGAGAGCTCAGTTCTCAAATGCAACGCAAACAACCATTGTAAATTATCCTTCTGGACTACTCGGTTCTCCCGTTCCAGTTCCGGCGCGCGAATTTAGTGAGTTTTGGCGGGAAAAAATTGTTCGCACGCACCTTGCACTTTCTATCAACAACGGCCAGAACCAGTTTTTGCATTCCGGCGCGCGAATTTAGTGAGTTTTGGCGGGAAAAACTGTTCGCACGCACCTTGCACTTTCTATCAACAACGGCCAGAACCAGTTTTCGCATTCCGGGGCGCGAATTTGGTGAGTTTTGGCGGGAAAAAACTGTTCGCGCGCACCTTGCACTTTCTATCAACAACGACCAGAAGCAGTTGTCTCGGGCCGGCCATACCGGACTAGTGAAAAGCGCAGTATAATAACATACACGAGACAAATATAGATACACTCTTGAGTAACCGCAGAACAGAGAAACGTTACGCAAAAGGCTAATAGGCACATGACAATCCATTCAGTATATAATTCATGCAGATAAACCATTTGCAATCAACGCTTCATAAAATTCTCTTAACTGTTTATCACTGACTCGTTTGTAACCGAGTGAAACGAAAGGTGCACATTATACAAAGCCTACACACCTCACTACATTTATCAACAATAATCGGTTCGCTGAGGTCGCTGGTGTTGTCAGTCTCACATCAAATCTCACATTTTAAGCTACTTCCTACTCGTTTCATAATTATAATTGCTAAAAACATCCTTGATGTTTATTTAATAAGCTGCCGACAGACGAAGTTTGAAAGGATATAAAGCGGGAAAGTCATATTACGCACTTAAACTCCAGTCAAGTACATTTTTTCAGTTAGAATACGATATCAGTCTTAAATAATACTAATCTATACCTTTCCTAGTACTGACAAAAGGAAGATCACACATACATACATACATACATACATACATACACACACACATACATACATACGCACATACATACGCACATACACACACACACATACATACATACATACATACGCACATACATACATACATACATACATACATACACACATACATACATATATATACACATGCACACACACACAAACACATACACATTACATATACACATACAGATACACATACACAAATACATACACATACACAAATACCGCATAAATACGCATATACACACATACACACATACATCCGCATATACTATTTCTAAATTAAAGTTGTAAGTCACTGGCAGAAACACAATTTTTTTACCTTTACCCTCAAGATTTTAATGTTTTACATACGCATATGCATATATACATACATATACAGCTATTCAAAAAAAGGTTGACATCTGCAAAGTGCAATAGTTAATACGCAAACACAATTAGACAGAATTACTTTGGTGCTTAGTATTGCACTTTCCCTGTGGCGTATTGCGCTTTGCGGATGTCAACCTTTTTAAAAATAGCTGTAACATACGCACACACATACATACATACACACGTACGTACGTAAACACATGCATACAAACGTACATACGCTTATACATATATACGCATATACATACATACATATACATACATACATATACATACATACATATACATACATACATATACATACATACATACATACATACGTATGTACGTACATACATACATACATACATACATACATACATACGTATGTACGTACGTACATACATACATAGAAGTCATATATACATACATACATACATAACAATCATGCATACATACGGTACATTTATACTGATAAAAAGTTGACTTTAGTACCGAGCTACATGTAGCCACGTTCAGTATGTAACTAAATCTTTAAACACTTTTACAATTAACAAATATAAATTTCTGTTGATCAGAACTAAGATAAACACACGTTTTTAAGAGTTAAAGATACGCCGGAAACAGTCGAGCTGGCGAATATTTAGAGCTACACCTAACTCGCTCAGAAATCACGGTATTGGGAATCTTACATCTGACTTGTCGAAGCGATGTGAGAGATTTGTAGTTAAATTTAAAATAATTTATATGTCATAGCTATATGACAAATCCCAGAAATATTTCTCGTACGCACTTTCCTTGATAATAGCAGAGATAAGATAGCGAAATAGAATTAACCACAGCGAAGTCGATCAAACGACTCCACTCTGCTAACAATAAAATAGCTTCTACGAAATCCTGTGATGTCGGCAAACCACATCATTCAAATATTGAATTATCTGCAAAACAGGTTGAAAGTGGAATAAATGTAATATCATTCGTTATACGATAATATTTAAATAGGCACGGCAATTGAATAACACACCATTCAGTAGGTCGGTCTTTCACCCACTTTTGCGAGCCGTCTCAATTCGGTGTGTTAATTGAAATTACGAATAGCAACAGAGAATGCATGTCTCGTTGGCTAAGCGTTTGCTTAGAAACAGAGCAAAATGTATAAATATAGTTTCTGGGTTATAAATACTGAAATGACTGAAAAACAGTCCAAAATCCATTCTTCTTTCAGTGAGCTATCGCATTCGATCTCATCATCTCTGTTCGTGGAACAAAAGACATAATCTTTAGTTTCAATTTATCGTTCTTGGTCTAAAAATCAATATATGAAAGGGAGTTCCAGGATTCAAAATTAAAACAACAGACCTCCCGCACATGGCAACCAGACACTGGAAAAACCAACTACAACAAAAATAACAGTAACTTTGGAAAATATTTCAGCTAAGCAAGTCTTCCGTACGCTATGCATCAGCTCCATATTTGGTCAGCTGAAAGATAAGAGTAATTTATCCCATTTTAATGTTCAGCAAGTTCAAAGTAAGTGTTTCCACAAAACAATTTCATGCATTTTAATATTTTTGATTGTTTTCTTTCATTGTCTTAAATTGAACGAAAGTTTATAATTTCGCTTTTTTATTTATTGATTCATATTCGCCAAACACGAGTTTAGACAGAGTACTATACCGCTCAATAAAATATCGCTATCATCGAAGAGTAGAATTGTATTTCATACAGTTCCTGATATTTTCAAAAATGTACCCTGCTGTCCTAGAGACCAAGGCTATTTAATATCTTTTCATAAGTTTACAATTTGAACTTCTAAACAGAGAGATGTTGTCAGTGAACCTAGTCAATGAAGACAAGTCTCGCACGCAGTGTGGAGAATGTAACATAATTCCAAAATGATTCTAAGCCCGAAAGACTGTTTCGCTTCGAAGGCACTCAGGAGTTTCGACGAAGTTCAATGTTTTACCCGAGAGTATAAAATTTCAATAGATACCGGTTGTCTAACCTCCAGGCAACTTATTACGGCGTGATTGGCGAGGGCCTCCAAACAGACGCGCTATGAAGTATAGCAGGTACAGCTAACATTCAACACGTCAGATATTTTCATAACCTCGGGTAGAAATCAGAAAAAGTTAAATTAAAGAGTCAAGTACTTTTGATTTTGAGACGCTAATTTGTCTTTCTAGTTCCTTAAGTCCCCGGCGTGAGTACAAATGCATCTGCTGAGAAATATGTTTTCTTTTCAAAATCAGCATGGTTTCTAAACATGTCTTGATTTTCATGCATTGTACTGTTTGCATGCGAACTACGAGAGGCGAAACGCTGTTTTTATCTATGAAAGGCGAGTCTTGTTTGCATTGGACTCCAGAGAGACTACACACAAAAACAGTTTGAGTAACTTCTAGAAAATTAATTCCACAACTGTGATCTGGTGAATTGTCGACATATACTCAACTCTTTGCGGAGTTCGCTACGATATTTCATAAAAACTAGCAAAATAAGCGTTTCTTCAATATGTGCCATAGTAGAAAGGAAATTTAACGCGTCTATACGATTCAATGCCACATTGTTTTGAAATACCTGGGGTTAAAACGGAATATATTTTAAGAGTGGGGTGTCTACTACCGAAGGCGAGTCTGTGGATAAGATGTCGCTGTGACACACTTTCTCAGCTTAATGCTAACCACAGTCTCCGATTCGGGTTGGGTCAAGATACACGGTCTTCTAACGACTTCCTGACATCAAGGCGCCTTGTAATTCTCTTGTGCTCAATTAATGTCGAGACAAGAAGAGTACATGAGAGTGTACGAACAACGGGCTTGCAAGTTGTGGGAATGAAATTAAATTAGCTCGTCCCCATTAAATCGTACCCAAATTAGAGTCAAGGATAAAATTTAGGGGCCCGCCGCCAGGGTCCAATTTCGACTTAATTAGGAAAATCAATCTTCCAGGAATACCGCAAAAGCGTCTTAGATCGAACGGATTTGACAGCATATCAGTTTCAGAAGAAATCGTTTTCTGTAATTCCTTCAGTTTTATCACGTTTCATGCAGTTCCTTTTTAAGCTGTAAAGCTACAAATCCCGGTCAATTTTCCTGTTAGATAAACATAAAATAACTGCCCTCTCCGAGGCAACGAAATTTAAATATTTTATCAAGTTAACAAATGGAGCATAGTGACAAAACAAAAGCAAGCAATAAATTATTAAAAGTATGTAAATCAATTCTTTCAAGGGCAAAATTTACGCGATTAATATTTCATTCGCCTTGGCATCGAGAGCTATGAAAAGTTTCGCTTTCTCGATCGTACTTTTAACAGCCGAAGCTAAGAATCTGCTCTGAGTACATAGCCACACGTCATTTCTCGTCTGTTTACTTTCCTAAATTGAAAATCAATCACTCCTGTACGGGTACCAGTAATCACGAATTGTTTGACAAGTACATTCAAATCTATGAATTACTAGATTTATGCAGCAAGTCGACCTCTACATTTTTGGATCACTTTCTCCTTGAGCCGCATAATTCACTTTTCTCCGACTATTAACAACTTTTTCTGAGAAAGAAATCAACAATGGAAATAATGCTTCTAAGATCTTTCCCAGACCATTCTCTTAAACTCCTCCCAGAATATGATTCAGTCCTCGTGCCCAAAATCGTGTTTAATTCATGCGAGAGCAGGTTTTTGGTTATTTTAAGACCTATCGAAAGCGTAAGTGAATAAAGAATAAAATAAATATTTTCTTTCCCTTCATACTTGTAAGATAGGGATATTCCAAACAAGGCAAGCAAAGCCAAACGAAAATCCTCGATTTCCATTCCATTAAAACTAACCTGCAGATCCCAATATTAAAACTCATATTCATAAATTTTGCGGTTCGCGACCGGCACCTATCAGAACGGAGACACTGATAAGAAAGCCAAAAAGTTTAGCGTATGTTGTGCTAAGCATATGATAGATGCGTGAAATAGTAAAATATTTTGCGCTTTCCGTCTTCCCCAACAAAAGTCAAGCGACTCCTTCATTAAAACATTTCACTATTTATCGTGACCGGTTGACTTAAAACTGTATCGTTATAATTCCTGTAATTCTGTACGACCCATAAGTATTGTGAGCAGACTGTAGACTGTTAAGTAAAGCGCTCTATTTTGTGTCTCTGTCGCCAACTTGCTAATTTGATCAAAGTTAACTTTATGTGAAAAAGAAAACCCAAGTTCATAACTGCGACGACATAGCAGTTGGCCTGAAATTGAGCCAATTCAACTACACAAAACCCCGACGTAAAGAACTGTCCTGACGGTCTCTGTTGTCAAGCAATCGCATAATAATCTACTCGACTGCGAATAAATGAAAATTAAAAGAAAATCACATTTACGAAAACATTCATTTTAAGATATGCCGAAGTCTTTCGATTTATGTACTTAATTTAAATTATAATTTTCATGACATGAGAACCTGCATCACAAAGTTTATTTTGAAAAAATAGCTTGTCATCATTTTATTCATATTGAAGACGAGAACGAATTAAACATGATCTGATATAATTCGTTTTCCTCACAGAATCGAATACAAGTAACCGAGTCGACGACAATTCTGTAGGCGCATGCTAAATTTTACTCCTGTATCCGACCAAATATAATAATGAAGAAAATAAGCGACCGGGCAGGAGGCCGAAAGCCAACATATTTTTAGTTGACAATTTTGTTTTCTCTTGACTGATTTTTATTCCGGAAATAAAGGAAATTTAAAGTCTCAATGACATCTAGACAGTTTTGCCGTTTGAATGCGAAAATATGAAGACCTGCAGATAACTGAAACAGACAAGTTGTAAACGAACTGTTAAAATTGGTTTTCCCGTTGCTTCAAATTGAATCCGCCAAAGCTGTTTTTCAAATCTGAATCTCGAAACTGTGTTCCGTTCTTCCGAGATGGGAATAGTATTAGTACTGATTCAATACCTTGATACTTTTTATATCGACAATGAAGGTAAACTTTCTTTTTAAAATGCCACCGACAAGCCAAAAGCTAGTGTGCATAATATTTAAATATTTACACATGCTTAAGATGTATGTACAAAGTCGCCCTGCCAACTTGCAAGTAAAGAAATGGAAATTGAGGCACCGTGTAGTAATAACAAAACGAGTCGTAGTAAAAACGACTTTTCCCAAATCTGTGAAGCAATTGATGTGTGATGAAATTTCATCCCCGAAGACGAACCAGCGAAACCTAGCCAGGTTTAAAGCGTGCAGGCCGGTCGATGAGATCCAAGCCTCTCCGCCCCAACCAAGCTGGTTCACAGTATTGCTTTGAATTATCTCGCTATTGCCCAGTCGTGGAAGGATTAAGGAAATTCACCAAATTACTTACATCCACTTCGGATTCTACTTGGATGTCAGTATCCTTCAATGGAACATTTAGTAAATAATCCGGAACCGGTACATAAGCGGGTTCAAGTTCCTGTTCTCCGGGTGCATCAGCACCTTCGCCAACATGAAGTTGTGAGCGTCTTAAACTTTCTTCTCTAGAAGCACGTTCGAGTTCACGATGGTGAGCCCTGGCTGCAGCTTGTGCCGCTATCATGTTTGTTCGGTCGCTGTCAAGAAGCCTCTCACTTCCTCACTCGTCACCTGCGCCGTAAAGGCACATAACATTTGAAGCCACTGGATGAAGTGTGCCAAGCTCCAAAAAGTCGGTTCTTCTTCGTTAAAACAAGGAAAAAACAAGCCACAAGCAGATGACAATTATGACGGCTCTATCCGCGCCATTTTTCAGTTCTTCTGCGCCTGAGAAATCAGAGAAATGGAGAAAAAACAAGAATTCGCCATGACGATAGCGCTGGTAAACATGGCTTCATTAAAAATAATGCAACACCTGGTTCGCAGCCTAAGAGCCCGCGTTGTACGGTGGGATACCTTGACCTCCACACGTCAGAAATATTTCACTTCCGATTGGTTGTTCCTGCACAACGCCGGTTTATCTTCACGAAGCTGTGCTGAATACATTACACGAGAAATACCAAATATTTGTGGCTAACTTTATATCCACCACTCGCGTCAATGTTTGTGTTAAAAAAGATGCGTGTTAAACGATTCTCCACAAACGTCGAGCGACTAAAAAGATCGAGAAAATTCGGCGAGCTAAATTCGCGAGAATATATCTAGTCTGAACTTTTCAAAACGGTTAATCGTACATGAGTCGCGCATGAAAATGAAAAAATCCCGAACATTTTAAGTGTTACAAGTTTCTGTTTTCGCAATGCTATTGAAATTTTCAATAAACAATGGTTTCCAATCGTTTATTGAAAAGATCACCATGCTCCCATTCGTCGGTGCATCACGTGACTCTAATCACCTATTCTTATATATACACAAGACAAGCTCAAACATAATAATCAAACACAGACTATAAACTTTAAAAGACGGCGGTTGTACAGAGAAGATGTAACTCGTAACAAAACAGTTGGAAGACCACTGCTGTTGTACCGTCACGTGAAAAGTACCCGGCGAAACAAACCTTGTATTGGAGAACTGTATGACGGCAAAATATTTCTAATTCAGTTGGTGATTTACTTTCATATGTTGCTATACTTTACAGTTCATTATCTGTAACACGAGTCTAGTCAATCTAGGCGAGACATGAATATCGTAAAATACACCAGCCACCGCTGTACTGCAACAAAATGTCCAAACTCGAAGACTTGTGAATTTCCCACGGATATTCGCTTAGGAAAGGTTTCGAACAACAATTCCATGTGGTTTCGAGGAAACTCCAAAATTTCACTTCGGCAGACAAAATTAATTATGGTCCTATGCAGGTGCTACAACGACTCGTAGCAATGTGCATTGTTTTCAGTTTGGCGTGAAGAACTGAAAGCAAAAAAATAAAGGATTTCTTTTCTTCGACTTCCTTAAGGAGTTTACAACAAGAGTCTTAGTAGCAATAAAATTTATTGCTATCGTCGTTATGCTAATGAGTCATATCATTAACAGTAGGCAATAAATTTTATATCGGCATACGCTGAACTTTGTCTAAGTAAAATTATTAATACATAACATCTCAATATTCGACGTAGAACACAAGCTAATCTTCCGACACTGCGACTCAACGATGTAAATTGCTATAAAAAAGCTATGATATTTGTGTTTTCAAATACAACCGCAAATAACTGATAAAGCTATTGTTATCTTTGTTTACGGCGGTTACACGAACTTCGTTTGTTTCCTATACTTGGTTCATAAAGGCAGAATTCGTTTTGTCTCGGTTTACACAAAACGATCGTAGTTGCTTACTCGGAGCTTTAGAAATTGTGTTCATCTCATTAAGGTTTCAACAACAGGATTTGCTAATTTTCCGCAACAAGCCGTTAACTACTTTCGTTGGCACAATATTTCCGTTAATTTCTTGTCAAATGTTTTATTACTACTCGGGAGTCTGGGAGATAAGACAACGCGTGTACTAACCCTACCTCAGAAGTCTTTGATTCTTCTGTCTCAATCCTCTCCTTTTCTTCCCCTCTCCGGGATAAAAATGTGATCGTTTCGGGTTGCATATTCCTGTGAACGGCTTCATTCCCTCAAATTTAAAACTATCAAGTCGTCCGACATTGGAAAAAAAAACTTCAATACTTAATGGTTCTCCGAGGTCACCAAGTTGGGGGCTCCATTGTAAGTGCAGCATTAACGCTGGGTGCCACAAGGCATAATTCACGTTCCTCCAATTGCAGCACGCCAACCCAGTTAACAAAATAACTATCGCTGCCAATAACAATACAACGAATCATTAACAACTAAAAAGAACGACTCGCAAAGACGTTCTGCACCTTTGCCATCAGGCAGCTCAAGCAATAGCGACAGCAACGTTGACAGGATGACGGCTGCTGAATTTCTGTTTTTTCGTTGTTCTTTTTCTCCTTTCTTTTGTGTATCACTCGTTCACTTTTGTTTTCTGTGTGCGAAGGAGTCTACGTTGTAGGAACACGCAAGAGGCACGAGTATTGAAACAAAAATGATAACGGGGCAATTTTATTTTGACGTTCACGTTGTTCACAAAACCTAAATCTTGGGGTTTTTTTTACGTTGTATATCTGAAGACGGCGCTTGATAGGTAGTCAATTTGGTGCGTTTCCACGTGCAGTTTAATTAAACCTTTTGTTCTCTGCCGTCGTCGTTGATCGACATTGTCGTTCTAGTCTTCGCTTAAGCTCCCCATTAACGGAGATAGAACGTCTTGGAGGTTGCTAAGTTTCCTGCTCGGAGGTTCGAGATCTATTCACAAATCTGGAATATTTTGAAGTACGTACTTGGCACAAAATAATTGACAATGTTGCTAAGTGAAGGCCTACAAGTGACCGAACATCTGGAGGTTATGGTTGTAATGGAAGCCGATAAATCCTCGCTATTGTCCACTGCAGTAATTACCACTATGAGCTGGTTTGTCAGAGGATGTGGAAAAACTAGATTAACCAATTTAATTCAAATGAGGAAACTCACATGGCGAAATTTGCAAGTCAAAGCGTAACGCAGTGTGAAAACACAATAAATGCATGCAGAGAAAAGACTTCATTATTTTTAAAACGTGATGTTACTGCAGTGTAATTTTTTATACCAGCACAATATATCACTCGTCAGTGCAACAAGTACATTTGGTATTCTCTTGGGCGGTCTTAATACTGGAGATATTCCCCACTGAACGTGAACAACAATACAATGCACATATCTGATATCATCTTGTTTGCCAAAGAAAAGAACTGTAATGATCGCTGTTAATGGCTTTCTATTTTGAATAAGTCCTGCTGATGAGAACATACGAATGGAACTGATAGTTCCAAGAAGCAGCAAGTTTAACATAAGGTGCGTGGCCGAGACTGGAAGCAAGTACTGATCACCCTAGATCATGCATGGCGTTTTGACGATAGAGACTAATGTTTATATTGTGTGTTATTGCTTATAAGTCCACGGCAACTCTTGCAAGTCTTTGTAAGTAAACCAATTCTTGGGGTCACACTTAAGCGTTTAGGTGTGACCCCAAAACATTTTTAAAAGATTTCCCCAACGTATAACCGTGGGTGCAGTCGTAGTATAATTGAAAGGAACATCCGCGTATACACGTAGCATTCAAATATAGCATAGTAAATATAGCTTGAGCAACGGTTTATACGGTTAAATCAGTGACTCCCTGACGAAGTTGTAGTAACGAAACGCGTCGGAGAAATATAAGAGAGAATGTACTACGTCGATGACGCGCTGTGTAATTTATATTGTCTATACAAGGTTACACGATAAAGAGAAGTGACGTCTCTTGCCTTCAGTGTTCCTCACTAGTAAATGTTTTCAAAATTGAAAAAAAAAATTAAAAACTTTTAGATGTTTGTATTTAACTAAACGGTTAACCGTTTTGACTTGTTTTCATTTTACACGCCTAGATGAAAATTACTTATGTAATTGTAGCTACCGTAGTAAAAGAATTAAAGTGTCTTAAAGTACCTTATCTTATATCAAACTCTTGTCCGACTCTAATCAGTCAACTATCACCAATTCTCGTGCTAGTTTGGTCGGGCCTTAACGACAGTTACACGACAGCATTCATCACAGAGCAACTCCGACTCAGCAAGCAACACTCTGGGGCTCATCAAACGAGTTACGGCAACTGCCATCGAATTTCACGAAAATTGCATCAAGGGGATTTTAATTCGACAAGAACGCACGGAAGTCAATAACAAAGCAACCAACGTATTTGTCATGTAGAGACGAGAGGTTGAATTAGTCTCCTGCAACATTCATGCATCACTCTTCCCTCGAGCTCGCTTTGTCATGGGGCACTTCTCACTCAGCTGACGTAATGTTATTTCACTTGTCAGACACTTATCACCACGAGTGAAGAGGTTCAGCTAATATACTGGTCTGCGTGTTGGCTGCGTCAGTGTAAAGGCTCAACACTAGATTGTTTAACAACGAAGAGTTCTGTGACGTCAGACACTTATCACCACGAGTGGAGAGGTTCAGCTAATATACTGGTCGGCGTGTTGGCTGCGTCAGTGCAAAGGATCAACACTAGATTGTTTAACAACGAAGAGTTCAGTGACGCCAGACACTTATCACCACGAGGAGAGGTTCAGATAATATACTGGTCGGCGTGTTGGCTGCGTCAGTGTAAAGGATCAACACTAGATTGTACAACAACCGGCTAAGAGTTGATGCCAGACACTTATCACCTCGAGGAGAGGTTCAGATAATATACTGGTCTGCGCGTTGGCTGCGTCAGTGTAAAGGATCAACGGCACTAGATTGTACAACCGGCTAAGAGTTGATGCCAGACACTTATCACCACGAGGAGAGGTTCAGATAATATACTGGTCTGCGCGTTGGCTGCGTCAGTGTAAAGGATCAACGGCACTAGATTGTAC
>JANVCH010109403.1:0-13878 GCA_025505405.1 Epizoanthus rinbou | reverse complement strand
GGAGGGGTGTGCTTCTTAGAATAAGCAGATGGCACGGAGGCTTGGAGGCTTGTAATATGGGGGTTTACATTTTCAACACTAATCTTCAGTATATTTACCATCTAAATTACCATCCGCAACACTAAATCGAATCAATATTGCGGTAACTGCAAGTATCAGTTTCACGAAGCACACCCGATAGCGTTTATTTACTTGTCTTATTCGAAGAATGACATCGTTGAAAACAAAGTCTCTTTACCAGTTTCAATATAGTCTTCCTACTAAATAAGTTGTTTGTGTTTTGCATATGGTCCTATTATGTTTCGATTCAGTTCTTTTCGGAATCAAATGAAAAAGTGCCGTGGTTGTGTTTGTGAAGTGCAAGTCTGCCTGGAGCGAAATTTGTCTCTTATCATTCGTAGCAAATCTAAAACGACAGCAAATAAGTCTATCTTCTGATAATAATCTCCACTATCAAAGACAATCAACAGCTGTGTCTTTGAAAAGAGGCCAGTAGAAATACCGGCTAGACTAAATGGTTCTGGAAAGGAATGTGTGTTGACGCGCTAGTTATGGAGATGCATTGATAATCTGTTAAAACATTGTAAATCTTACCGCTTCGTTGCTAACTGTTATGAACATGCCAGAGCAGGTTGTAATGGATGCATTGAACCAGGGACGCGAGATTGAATTGTTATACGACTAAACGTTAGAAAGGCTGTGAAACTCAAGGACTAGGAAAACTGAAAAGGCTGCGAAAGCCTATATACTTCGCGTTGCTGAACATATCGATATGACCGACAAAAATTAAAACTATTTCCAAACATGACGGTCTACTAAAATGTGTCGGTTAAAACTGCTACTCAAGATACTTAACTAAATATGTGGCGTTGTGGATTCGAGATGTGCAAAAGCATCACCAATCGCGGTAAATCTCTGTGCCCTCCCAACCGACAACAAGAAAGATTACCCAAAGCCCCAAAGGCTCAATTCTATTGAATGTGATAATCGCTGAAAATTTGGCACTTAATGTTGAATAAGTATTTTCATTTTAATATGAATACACTCCAACCATCTTTCATTTGCTGCCGACTTAATTTTATACCGAACTATTACTATTTCTTGAGTTCAAGGAAATTTTATTAACAATGCTTGAGACTTTGGATAAAGGCTATAAAAGATAACTTTGTTCCGACCTTTGTTTTAGTTTCAACTACTCACGGTACTGGCAGTCTCATCTGACGTAGTTTCCAGTGCGCGATTGTTCTACTGCACAATTCGATATTGCCCAAGTATTTCAAAACTTTGTGATATTAAAAATCAAACAGATTGTAAAAGCTAGCAATTCCAACAATTGGAGTTTTCCCCCGCATCCGACAAAACATTTTTCTCGTGCATGTTCCATCCCAATTGAAGACTGATTTCCCATCCTACTGACAATTTTTAGCCCCGACGATGTAGGACGAAGTGAGAGGATCGGACTGGGGGAAATTGATGCGCAAATTGATGTTTATGCGAATTCATTAAATCCGATTTATTCTTTAGTCTAAATAAATGTTTACCCTGCATGGAATACACTCTTGAACTCATTTAATTATGTATTTATAGGAACTTTTATAATAATAGTCAGGTATTGGATGCAAGTGGTCGATTGAAATTAAAAGAAATACTTATCACGATTTTAAACATGTGATATAAAGCGATAGCTTCATTATATAACCAGAAAAGTTTTCAAAGTGGCTGTCTTTTGCATCGCCCATTTCTACAAACATTGAAAGCTTAAAAATATAATTATTTATAGCTGTTTAAGTGATAACGAGACTGAAATTTGTTAATAGTTCATAATGTTATCTAAATAAAGTCGTATATAAACTATTAGGTCCGGGTAATTTTCTCGCTATCCAACAAACCTCACGTCAACAAAGTCAAACATGTAATACTTGAAGTCAAAAAACATCCGCGATTTTAAAAGACATTGAGCAGCAATACCGCCATAAAGTTCTTTTTGATTCTGATTTTCTCGGGCGACCAAAAAATGACAAAGTTATTATTGATGTTCTGCCAAAATTAGTCATGTTTCCCCTCCCACAAATCACAAATTGCTTTATCGGTTCTTGTGACGGCAGATGACGTAGGAACCGGTGCGTGATATTGGAGAACGCACAGTCTATCGCAGGAACAGGGAAAATTAACTCACTCGAAATATTAGGGTTCTGTTTGCTCCGAATTTCCTGCAAGCTGAGTACAAATAGCAGACATTTTGGAGGTTTAACACCACAAATTCCCCGGTATGAAGTGACAGACGGTACGACCTTCGGAGAACAATTGTGACAAGACGATTCGCTTGTTCGATTTACAGCAAACAGATTAGCTTTGGACTTGAGCTTTGCCACGGCAAACATGAAGGAAGGGATTTGTGTTGTAATTGTGGTAAAATCTAGTTAAAAGATAAGCATGACTCGATCACAAATATGGCACTCACCGTAAACACAATGTTCTAGTCATAACCTTAGCACTTTAAGCGAAATCTACTTTTGTATTTTTATTCTAACCAATACAAACATTCTTATACAGAGCCCATCTGGATATCTGCCATCGAGTTAATGGGCCTTCCTGTTCAAAATAGTTGTTCCATTTCATTTCTTGGTGGGATATTATAAGGAGATGTTATCAACCCATCATAACTGACACTAACAATTTTGTATTGCACCCTCGGCCACATTTCTCTGTCGAATCTTTACCTCTCTTTGCCTCTCTCTGCGTGCTTTCTCTTCTTCAAGCTGCGCTTTCTTTGTAATCTCCACATGTGTTCTCTGGAGATAAAACATATATCGTCAAATCTTTCTCCTTTCTACATTGAGTTGAAACCGCATTGTTGCACATTCATATGACCTACGAAAATTGGAAAGTTTGATCGCTGCTACTATACAGTAGTTTTCTGGTTATCTTTAATCCAGTTATCTCCACTCTCTCGCCATCGAACAGAAAACTGTTTACACTCAATACTTTTTACGACAATGGTTAGTGCATATATGCAACATATGTCGTTTTCTTTCAATAATACAATATTTTTGGATCTCTGGCTATGTCCAACTCCCGTTATCTCGAACAGATTTTTGTATCCCTTGAGAGTTCGAGAAAATGGGATGATAATAATAATAATAATAATTTTAAAATTTATACAGCACAGATTTCATAGAAAATGTTTAAATGCGCTTTATGCATAATAGCAAAATCTAATCAAAAATCTAAGTCTAAAAAATCGATATCGAATTAGGTGTAAAAATATTTCTTGAATATTTCTGTAGACAGAAAGTGATATTATAAAATTGTGACATTCACATAATTCCACACGCATTCCTGACATACCAATACGTTATTCAGTGGCGAATCTTGTGCATGGGCATTAGTTATTAAACCCTTTGGCACCGAAAGATCTCTAAAGGTGATGTCACACGCACACACAACAGAGTGTGCTCCACGTGAGACAACACCTATTCCGGACACATACACAGAAAGTGACCAGAAGCAAATAAACAAAAAACAAAACTAACAACAGTACAGCATAACACAGAAAACGGTCAGATGGTAAAACACGTGAACAGACAACAAAGAACAAAGATGAGGAACTCACCTCGAAGTTTACAAGAAAGACAGCAAAATAACCAAAAAAGTCTTCGGTGCTCATCTTGGCCTCATTTTCACCATAAAACTTCACAACCTCGTGAAATTCGGTCGTCATTTTGGTTTGGAGGTCAAGAATAGTCTGAAGCTCACCCTCGGTGCCTGCAATGATTTCCTGAACAGGAAAAGTTCTCGTCAAGGAAAATAGCACGACATATGTCTGAGTGGACACAACCACTGTATCAACGTGCTGCAAAAACATAACACATCCAACATCCTACATATTTAGGGAGCAGGACACCATTTCCTAAGAGAACAAAATCCAAACAGAGAATAGTACGTTAAAAGTGATAAAAGCTATACTCTGTTAGAAACTCTCGTAAGGTTTAAAGACACTATTTGAATCCTAAAAAATATTTTAATAAAAATAATTTAAAAAGAAAGGTACAAGGAAACTAAAAGTATTTTTGAAATAAATGAGTCTTAAGTAGTCGTTTGAAACAGCTTAGAGAAACACTCGACTTAAAATCAAATTCTGGAATAAATATTGTGGAATTTACCTATTTACCTATTTCATTTCCTGTTTTATATAAGCTGTTTCTAAAACATTAGTCTACTTGCTCAACATGGAATGAAATGGTATGTTCCTCTTATTAGTATTACTGTTCAATTGGATTACAGAATAAAGCTATCCAGGAAATGTGTCTCTTTGAAATTTAAAGTATTTCGGTTTTGAATAGAATGTGACCCAGCAGTGTCAACGAACATCTTCCCCTCGATAATTCATTAAAATGGGATATCCTGAATTCTGACAGCTTTTATCAGGGGGTTAGCAACTCTAGTGGGCAGCTGCTAGTGGGTTCAACTCAACACGTTCATGCCTAGTTCTACCTTTTTGCCCCTTTCATTTCGTGAGGATTCGCACAATGTTTATGCTGTAGAAATTCTGGATGTTTCCAGGATTATCAAGGGTATAAAATTTCAAGTTTCAATGCCACATTACGGAGCAATACTGGTACGAAACTATAAAATTCTCTCTCCCAAAATCCCACGGAGAAACGCCCATCGATAATGGCAACAACCTATACGTAAACACCGATCAAAACGTCCAATTAACTGTAGCAATAAAATTCAATAAAACACATTAAATTCTAGGAGCCGAACATGAAGACGTAAAGTTATAAGGATTGGTAGCGCAAAGTGCACTCATCAAAGATTTCTTAAAGCCTTGAGTAAAATTAACGGAGTACAATCCTGTTCTGTGTCGTCATGGGTGTACACAAACAAAACATGCACCAGTTCTAAAAGGATACGTTTACTGCCTCATTGAAGCGATCCCCTTCTAACTGCGACTGTTGTGACTTGAAAACACCGAGGTCTTTCTTCATTTCCTGCAGATAGAGAACAGATTAGGTTTTGACTTTGTGCAAAGTGACATGCAAACACAAACAGTTCTAATTTCAAATTAGAACTCAAACTCAAACTCAAACTCAAACTCAAACTCAAACTCAAACTCAAACTCAAACTCAAACTCAAACTCAAACTCAAGTTGAAACTTAAGAACGTTATATACGAAGTTTCACTATAAAGGGATAGCTTCTTACTGTTCAGTTTTCTTTCATTTTGGTAACTTGAAATGTAAATCCCGAAGAGGACAGGCAAATGTTTCAGTCTTTTCCCAATTTTAAAGACTGCCATAGTGAATGTATCACTTCTTACTATTCTCCATTATAACAAGTTCTCTAAGATACAGTCCTAATGCAAGCTACTGGATAAAATACGATCACCAGCAGTGTTTCTAAACTTTTTCTATGATCTAAACCGATAACTGCCATTTATCACTACAGACTGTTCATAAGATTACCTACTAAATAACATATTTACCAAGATTTACCACAATAATCCCACGAGAAGTTCGAATTTTCGACGAAAGTTTCTTGAGATGCAATGATAGTGAGCAACACCCAGCGAGAAGAAGTGTGAGGAACTCTGAAGTTCACTGGCTTCACTAGTTTTTCCCTCTGCAGTTCTCTAAGAATTCTAAGGCCAAATTAAGGTCTTATTCTATCGCTTTCTTGATCGACTTGATTGGATGACGTCAGAGTTATCCCAGAACCCAATGCGGGTCGAATTTGCATCTCAAGCAATGGTGGCCAATTTAAAGCAATTTACGGGTACCTTTGTAGATGCCTTATCATGTGGTATTGGTCAATTTTTATTATGACAATGGATGTTCGTGAATATATTGCTTCGATAGATGTAAAAATATAGTGAAAATTCGATGCTTTGTTTTCATCATTGTCGCACTTTAAATGAGCACGGTAGGGTTTTTTGCGATGACAAGTGGTAGGGTTTAAAAACTATCTCAATTACAAAGTGGCAACTACCATTCCAGTTTGTCATCTAATCAATGACTGACTCCATGTGTATGTTGCTTACCTTCATGCCTTTAACAAGCTCCTCAATCTCACATGCCACCATCTGGTAAGATACTGTAGAGGAACAAAACGAATTTCTGTAATACTGCCTGTTGTCATAAGTTTGAACTTATTATAACTTAGAACTTTCATGAGAGCCTCCAATAGTAGTTCTGCTTGCATAACTAGTAAAATTGGTAAACAACCCTTAAACTATACTTGCATTCAAAATAGGTTTCTTCTGTGAAATAGCTGTCCGATTGTACTCTTTTTCTAATATATTCTTTTTCTGAAATTATTGAATAATTGTCACACTACTACTGTTAGATGAATAGAAGCTCCACATACACACACATATACACACTCACACATAGATGCACACATGTTCACGCATGCACTCACACACACACATGCACACTAACGTATACATGTACACATACAGTATGCACATACGTACACAGGCACTCACATATGCAAGCACACGCACACGTTATAGGACACATGTACGCACATACAAACACATAACAACACATCCACACAAACACACATTCACACATGCACACAATACATAATACGACACATGTACACATGTATACACAAAGACTAAGTCACAGATTCAGCCACAGCCACAGCCAGTCACAAAATGTCTTAACTACCCAAAATTATATATTACTTTAAACCGAGGTGAATAAACGTATATTGTTGTTGTTGTTGTTGTTGTTGTTGTTGTCAAACAGACACAGACACACACACAGATGCAGACACAAACACAGAGTTCAGCCAGATCCATTTTCCACTCACCTTTTGCAGCAACCAGGACAGTGCCCAGTTCATCCTTGACATTCAACACCTCGGGATATTTATTCTCTATCGTGCTCACCAGGAAGTGAAGCAGCGTTGATTTGTTGTCAGTAGTTTTAGTGCTTGACAGCTGACAAAATGTCAAAATATTGTGTTAGAATACGAATTCTTGCCACAAAACATTTCGTCACATATACATTCTAATGTGAAAACATTTCGGACAATTAATTGTACAACCCACAAATATGACAAATCCATTTTAATGTTTTCTGTAAATTATCAGTATCAAAAACTGTTAAACTCCTCGAGAATTTACAAGACCAAAACAGCCTCCTATCTCACCAAGTATTAAAGCAACTGGAAAGTGCCAAATAAGACAAAAGTAATACCGACTTCAAAACAATTTTGTAATCTGACAAATTGCCCAGAACACTGTTATGTTTGATCAGGTAAAACTCACCCTTACCCTCATCTAAAGAATGTGTGATCTGAAACAGGTGTTCTAGCTCAACTCAGATCAAATCCAAGAACCATACATATCCCTGATCTAATAAACACATAGCTTATACTTTGAGAGCGAAAACTCTTTAAGAGATCGAATAAGTGAATTGCCGCGTTATGGGTCTCGTACACTGGCCCAAAATAGTTACTACAACACAGCAAGCTCAAGGGCCAGACCATTTTGTACTGCAGAACGGGGTGGAAGAATGATGTGCTTGGGTAATGGAACTATATAATGTCATGCTCAGGGACCGTCAATTCGATATTGTGGGGTGCAGTAAAAGAATGCTTTGGTTGCGCATATATACTATATATATTCTCAGGGAGCGTTTTTTATTTCTCATAGTTTTCCTTTACATCGACATGGCCTGCAAATAATGAATTATTTCTTTGCCTGTCACTTTTTCTTGTCTTTCCAATCTTGTCAAAGTTCTTCCATCCCACCCCACCCCTCCCCTCAGAGTATCAAATCATAGGTCTCTTGTCAAGTACAGCTTGCAAGGTACCTTGGTAAGGTAGCTGATCTTAAATCCTGAGGCTCCAGCAATCCTTGCGTTTCCCTTGTTCATGTAATTACCTGTTGCAAGCACAAGCTAAATGGAAAGATCATTGATTAGCTAAAGATATGTACTATGCAATTAGTCAGTAGACGCAACAACACAAACTGAGAATGCTCAATCATCATTATCGATATCAGCATGATTGTCATCATCATCATCGTCATCATCATCATCATCATCGTCATCATTAGTATTACTGTTGTTGCTATTGACATTAGTAGTTTACATCATCGTCATCATCATCATTAGTATTACTGTTGTTGCTATTGACATTACTAGTTTACATCATCATCATCGTCGTCATTAGTATTACTGTTGTTGTTATTGACATTACTAGTTTACATCATCATCGTCGTCGTCATCATTATCGTTACCGTTATTATCATCATTGATACCAATGAAATTGCATCTCGATCTGAACCTCTGAGAAGATCGTGCAAATTGCAGCACACATCTGGATCTCTTACCCGAAGAATTTGCATCATCTTAGAACTGGCTTGCAGGTCCTGTGAAGCTTGAATAACGGCTTCTAGGTCCTAAAATGCAACAATTTCACATAATTTCAAACTACAACTAATAAATAGGCAATGCCCAACAACACTGAGTCTCCCCTCTCCTCCTTCCCAAATAACTAGACATCATTACTTTCTGTCTGACGTTATGCATTTATAAAACAATAACCCAACATTTCAGTTAGCATAAAATCAACAAATCTGTAAATAAGTACTATCAAGTAAAATAAAAAGATGCTATAAACGGGTGGTTAAACGATGTACTGAATACTACTAAAAATGTATAACACAGATATAAACTCTTTACGTGTACAGTCTAGTCATACTTTTTACCTGCTGTAAAAGCCTTAACAACTCAACAGCAAAAGCACAAATTGCCTTCTCATCTATATTACAGCGAGTGTTTCATGAGCCTAACTTAACCCATACCAAAGACATTACATTACATTCCGCAGTACATTCAGCCAATGAGGTGGCAGTAAAATGGCGGGAAAATGGCGCACGTCGCAAGGTTGTGGCGCCAAAATGTAAAGTAATAGTGTTAGTGCTTCTTTTTGAGACTGGCTGTAAGTAAATTGATGAACCAATGAAATCACAAAGAAAAGACATTACAAGCTTTTTGGAGACTCAGGCGAAATCTACTGTAAACATAATGATATGTAGAAATAAGTTGGTACCAACAATATGTCACTTACCGGTTTGATTTCATCAACTCTGTCAGCAAACCGTTCCTTGAACAACAAAGCCTTCAGTCGCTGGGTATACCCTGGTACCTTACTCATCTGTGGAATAGAACTTGGGATTAGCTCTTCAACAGATAATGAATTCTCGAAATAATTAATATTTACAACATATTTAAAAGCACACAAACCTCCAGCGAAAATTTGTCAGCTATTTCCAATTTACTAGGATCGTCTGCAAAGTACTTGTACTTTTTTATCTGTTGGAGTTCAAATAGTGACAAGTATTAGAAAATCAATTCTAAACAGGAATAGCTGCATCTGTGTTAGAAGACAGTTAATTTTACTAAGAGGGCCGTCTAGTAATATTATATTAAATAAAGCAGATGAACCAATCGTCCTGACGAGTTAACTGTCCGAACGTGCGTCCAAACGACGATCTTAGCTGTCAAGATAATTACCTCAGAGACTAACTTATCTGATAAAAAAGAGGACGACAAAAGCTGACATGTGCTTACCACACAAACTGCACTGATCAGCATCTAGATTTTAGTACTCAATTCCTTCTTGAGCTGAAAACCACGCATTTAATTTTTCATGGTCCATATTTGCTCATTTCACGTTCATATTAGTCGTTCTTAAGCCACATTTTGCCATCCCCTATTCATATTAGTCGGTGTTAATTACGAAACCAGAAAGTTAACTTGTCTAGGCAAGTTTATTATCTTCGAATATAACTACAGCCAATCAAAGAGTTTTAACCCAGAAGATTAACTGCCCCTTCAATAGCCAGCTTAACCACTCACTGCCAATCACTTGACTGATCTGCCAACTAAATGGTTACATTTCGTGTTAGACACACATATAAACATTTGAAAGATGATTTGTTTTCAGCATTAGTAGAAAGTGCAATAACATGCAAAGTTATGCAATGTTTGTATTCACTCCAAATGATTTCCTGATTTGCTGCAAACAAATTTCATATACTTTACCTCGGCACTGTCCGGCGCATACAACAACAGCTGTCTCAAGTGAGCTTCAGAGAACTTATTTTCTTCCATTGTCATCATGGCCCGGCGTATCTCGTCAAATGACATCTTCAAGTGTCCCAACAGGATAGCTAAATATTGAATCAATTACAAACTAAAATAAGTCTCAGATAAAGTACATTTGTCCGTGATAAAAATATAATATCCGTATTTTGGAAAACCTAGAACAAGTTAAGGGTATTCACAAAACAAATTCTACGTTATCCCTTTTAGTTTGAATGACATAACGTTTGTATTTTTCATTTCTAAACGTGTAAATATAAAGTACAATTTTTTTGGTGATACTTGAGAGACAAAATAAAATGGAACAGTCACACAGTTCAACCAGAAGTTACAACAATTACAAGACACAACTTATAACTTGAGGCAAAGATTTTAAAAGTTAAAACGTTTCTTATCTATTTGATGTTCTTCGTGTAACGAACTGAGAGAATAAAAATGTGACATTATCAGTATTCTACAAGTTGAAGGTATCAGAACTAATCAAAAACTTTGCACCCTTACTGAACATCTCTTGGTTTCATGACTCCCAACCAGAAGATCCAGGGTTCGATCCCCGGCCTTGCCGAGTGTTGAATTTGTGCGACCTTCTTTCGCCACACCGTCTGTGGCCAGGGACGTTAAGCTGTTGGTCTAGTCTCCTGAAACATCATCTGCTTAGGCTTAAAAGAACCCACGCACTTGTCGAAAAGAGCAGGGTAGTGATCCCGGTGTTGTGGTTGAGGGGACCATGGAAGATTACTTAAGTGTAAATGCGTTACCTTCTTACCTTTTTTCTTATCTTTATGTGACACTTGGCAAAATATCCCGCAATTTTCCGTCCGCAAACAGAAACAGAAACAGGGGAACGTACATATCACAAATCCAAGCGATTTAAGGGAACATTCTCATGGAAAATCATCACAACATGAAAACCCTGGAAGATCCGAACTCCAAAGGCACTCCTTATTGAAAGAGTCCATACTTCACTAAACAAACAATTAATCTTTAAAAAGTAATATTAATTGCCGGTACCATAAGCTTATTTGGCAATGGGCTGGTCTTCTATATAACTTGTCTTCTATATAACTGGTCTAGCCCATAGTAATTACATAACTTTTAACTCTTAGTTAGTTTTGACACCTTCAACTACGAGTATAATCATCTCACACTTGCATTATCTCAGTTCGTTACTTGGAGAGTACCAAATAGATTGAAAAGGTTTGTGTTTTTTCCATTAACATTTAACTTTAAAAGTATTTCCCTTTTTCATATTTAATTTTAAACAAAACTTGTCATCAAAAAATACTATAGTTATTCATAGTACAACTTACAGATGTTGTATGATTTCTTTGGATCCAGAATACTTGGTTTCTCAGGCTTCTTATCCTCTTTAGAAGCTGCAAACACAAAACAATCAGACTACGTTTGACCCTTTTTACCTTCCTGCAACTAGTCTATTTCGTGTTAACATTATACATATATACACAGAGCACATATGTATTACTGAATAATACACATCAGGTATTCTTTATTCCTAGATTGCAGTATGAGTGCTTAAGGGATGAGCCGGACCTGTAGCTTCACTGGGACTAAACATCAGTTGATTCACAACTCCATTGTGACAGAGATTAATGACCTAGATATTTTTAAAACTAGACCATTACTTGAAATCAAGTATAATATAATTATCATTATCAAATCAATCCGCTTGACTTTGAGGGCCCAAAGAGCAACAGAATTCACATGTATGTACAGTATGTACATGCATGTATATATCAGTATTTTCATCTAGTTCTGTTTTCCACTTCAGTTTCTCTTTACAGAGACTTCTAGTTTCTTATACAGATTTATTGAGGTTATAAGTGGTTTGGGCAGTGATTTTGACTGCCCTTCGTCAAGCTACAGAGGGATTTTAAACCCTGAAGACAGGCTGCTAACTTGCCTGAAATGACATTATAATATGCGAGTACATGAAGTTTACAAATCTTAGCACCAGCACCCTCATCTCTACAGTAACAAGCTTGCCGGAGACTAAAGATTTAGATTTAAGACATGGCTTGGGATGCAATATGCTTTCAAAACCCTTAGAATTGTACACTCCTATGTGGGCGTACCGACCACACCCATACAAATATTTCTGCACTGTTGTGTCACTCACCACTGTTTCCCTTTTTTGCGCTGAAATTCTGTTCCAGCTGCATGAACTCAATCACATTATCTAGTGGTTCTTTGTCATCATGAAGCTACAAAACAAGTTTAAAACATCAGCTAGCAGCTTCAGTGTTCAGGTATCACTGACTATCAGCAATATGCAATGTACGCAGCTTGACCCACGTACGTATTCACGGTAATAATAATAATAATAATAATAAACGGTAGGGCCTGTTTATAAGGAGACTGGCCATGTTTATTACATGCATGCATACAATGTATACCCATATTTAAAAACATACAAGAAGGCAGGCTTGTCTGCTTGGTTGGATCTTGGCAGTACACAGCTCTGTGGTGCAAGATAGTAACACTGTCTTCTATTGTAGTTAATAGTCAGTTCATCCTGATCTACTGGTGCACGCCACAGAATAAACAATTAAGTTCCCAAATTTATCCTTACGAATAATCCTTGATGTCATTTGTCTACTGCATAGCTAATGCAAAGATCTAATCTACAAGACTGATTCTAATACGTATGTCCAAGATAAAGCACCCTCCCTCAACTGAGAATTTATGGTACTTGAAATGAATGAATGAATAACCTTTATTCAACCAGGGTTGCCCCTTCAGCTTACAAGAAAAACTGCTATCAATGGGGGCCCTAAATATACCTAAGATATTAAAATTACAAGTATAAGTTAAAAAAGCGTCTCCCACTCCTTGAATAAGCACCCCATCATCTCTTTAATTTTTCTGAAAATCAAAGGAAGTTTTCATAGAGAAATTGTAGAAACATGGGCGGAAGTTGGCTACCAGAACACCAGTGCAAACAAAATCTGACATAGAATCCCACCTAATTTGGATAAATTCTGATAGCAATGCATCCAGTTTCGTATTTTAATCTAGTTAAATTGTAAAAGTTTTTCAGCATTTCCATAAATAGTATTTACCAAGAATCAGAAAATAATTTGGTAAATGTTGTTACAAATGTATGAAATATTCCAATCATAACTTTCCAAAGGGTCAGTTTTATTTGATCTTTTGATAGCTAGACCAATACTTGATAATGTTGAAATTCCTTAACTGTGTGAGCATGGTTCGTGAAGTTGTTTTAACAACTTAAAAGACCTCTGCCTCCCACCAGAAGTTCCAGGTTCGATCGTGCCGAGGGTTAAATTTATGCGATCTTCTTTTGCCACACCGCCAATTAACTGGATGGACGTCTAGTCTCCTGAAATATCATCTGCCTAGAGGACTTAAAAGAACCCACACACTTGATCCCAGTGTTGTGATTGAGGGCAACATGGAAGATTACTTTGTGTAAATGTGTTACCTTCACTTAAATTACATTAAACCTAAATCTAAATATAGTCTCCAATCCAATAACGAACTGCTTCTACTTCCTCCTCAATTTAAAACACTGTGCACTCTCAGTGACAGATTATATGCTGCAGCTGCTCCTAAGCTATGGAATGCTCTGCCCAATGCACTCAGACACTGCGTATCTTTTTAGGCAAGCTTTCTATTAATTAGCATAGTAATGAGTTTTATTAGTATCAGAATATTTTAGCTAGACCTTTTAATATTAGTACATATAGTTAGTTTTATTAGTATTTTGTCAT
>JANVCH010109292.1:0-13878 GCA_025505405.1 Epizoanthus rinbou | reverse complement strand
ATTGAGCAGATTTTGAGAAATTGCTGTAATTTGTCATTTTAAAGGCAGAGGTAGGTTTTAAAGGTAGAGGTATTTTGTTGCCATGGAAACAGTGTGGCAATCTAAAGCAGAGCAAAAACGTATTATTTTGATACGTCTCTATAATCTGTAGGAATATCTTAGCGTTAAGAGTAAGAACTAAAGAGTTGTCACGTATACCAGTTCCATACCAATAACTGTGTCCAGACACCTTAATTAAGATGGAATATATTGGTATATAATTAATTACGTATATGGGGGGAGGGGGATTCCATTCTTCCCCATCTCTTGTCTGTTCAAGGGTTAAGAGACACCAGCATAGCAGGTATAACGTCGTTTGATAACAAAGAAATTTTTACCATATCATTAAATTGTTACTGAACTTTCTGTATAATATGAATTTGATCAAAACCCTATTAAAATGTTGTAAGAAAGCAGATAATTGACATTGCGATCGTAAGTTTGTTATTGGAATGCTCTGTTTGCATCGACTTACACCTATCTCTTGAAAGAAATAAGTTTATAATTTTTCCAACATAACAATAAAGCCAATTGGAGTCATCAGCCTGTTTTGTAACATCATACGGATCACATACAATAAAGTAGATCGAAGTAGAGCTGCGAAATTCCTTCTCAAACAATAAACAAATTATTACTTTGCTCCGTTTATGCGGTGTTTTTCAATTAGAACTAAAATATCGCCACATATTTCCTGATTTTGTTCTGCCGAGAATTAAGGTTAGGTTGAGAGAGGATTTGGATCAGCTATCGACAAAGAACTATTCTACTTACTGGTAATCTTGAAATATTCGTACACTGAAGTGATGAGTTGTGTAGGAATGTACTCGTCGAACACTGCAAGGGATGCGATGCTAAACTTTGCAAAGAATGAGCTGCCCTCCCCATTCACATTGCGTCCTATGTTCAGATTGAGCTGTTCAGGTACCACCGGTTTTATCGCAGATGGTTTTCCCACAGAGTCAGTTGTCTTTAATTCTGTATTGTAGTACATGGATAGACCATCACTTTCTGACCACGTGATCAGCAGATAAAACCATTTGTTGAACAGTGGATCAGCAGTTACCTGCAAAGGAGTAGTCAAATAATTTGTTAAAGTGGCTATGTCACGGTAATGCACATGCTTTCAAGTCATGTCAGGAAAAAGGCCTTCACAGTCATGAAACTCAAGTTGTAAGCTCAACGGGATAACAATAAATGATAAAATGGTTATATATTGTGAAAACAAAGTTTCCAAAAACAAGAAACACTATTTTGACAGCGAATGGATTTAACTTATTTAATGTCTAGCCTGGATCGAAATTAAATTGAGAGTTTGTAATCCGTTTTAGGCTTCCCCAAGTTTAACCATCCACGTTCCGTTACCACTTATCGCAATCCCTCTTATGTTTTTCTACCACGGTAACCTTTTTTTTTTAGATTTCCGTTGATTTGTGGAGAATTTCGTACATCGCAAGTACATAAAGTGGCAAGTGGAAATATCTCAGTTTATACGTTTTATATGTTTATAAACATCATTTATCACAAAGTTACCGTTTCATATACTTGTTTAGTGGGGCATTCAGACTGGACGAAAAATACGTTTCAAAAGTATTTCGATAGTTGGGGTAAACAGATTGGTTTAACGTTTGAAGGAACAAATCACTATATTGTCAGTTATATATATATATAACTTTATTTGAAAGTTCTGTCAGCTCATGAGAATGTAACAATACTTGACAAAAGAGACGTTTGTTATATCCACATTTCTGGACAGCTTAGCTACAATCGTATGTGGGTTGGTAGCTACTCGCTGAGGCAACCTCTTAAACGATGGCTGAAAAGCTAAACAACAGAGATCAGGTGTAATACCTTTTCTTTTGCATCTTCGAAAATACATTTATAGATCTCTACCCGTTATTCCAATTTTAATTAGTTAAAAATTAAATGCAAAAACTCTACAACAGAAACCTCGAATTGAGCATCAATACATTATAATAAATAACGGTCCACGGTCAAACGGGACAAATGTTTATTTAAATACGTGTGATAGACAATTAGTAAGCAAACAGTTAGCACACTAAAGAACCAGTTAGCACAAAGATAACAGCAAAACAAATACTAACCTCCCATGTATTTTCAGAAGTTGCAAACATGAAATGAAGTTTACCGCCAATCGTGTATAGTGAAATGCCGCGAGTGTCTTCACTGTGCGCACCAGTGTCAATGATATATCTAGCCTCGCTGTATCCTTCAATGTCGTCTGAGAACTTTAGCTTGGCACCAACCGAGAATCCCTTTTCACATCTCTCAACATCTACCAAACAGTCTGACTTGGCCACACGTGCTCCAAGCCAACTGGTTGCACCATCAAATATAAGCCCTCCATCTCCTGGTTGAATATTTCCACTGGCTTTGAATGTTGGATTACCTTGGACAAAGCCGTCTTTTACTTGTGTGAAGCCCCAGTAGTAACTAGAGGTAACTACGAAATAAGCAGAGAAATGGAATTCAGACTGTATCACGTCAAAACCATTCTATATTTACTTACTTAGTGTTATTTTCAGAGCATAGGTCATCACATCATGATCATCAACATCATCGTCATAAACATCACCACCATCATCATCAATAACAACAACAACAACAACAACAACAACAGCAAATAATATAAAAGAACTGTAAAGACCAACATTACTCTCGAAGCTAAAAGTTCTCTCACTCTATTCGTATGATCCGCAATAATTTAAGGTCTTGGTTGTAATAAAATGGAACTTAGCAATCATGTGAGGTTAAATTGGACTTGAAAAGGAAGCTGATATATAATATAAAAACTCTCAAAGGTTTGGAAACCAGGGTTTACCAGAAACTACCTTCCATGACTTAAAACCCTGATTTTGAAAATCATTTCTGATCAAACATAGAATAAATAAATTAGTTTATTAATAATAAGACTTTAATCGCAAATCAATTTCTGTATTAAACCTCTCAGTCTTATTATTATTACTAAATATGCTTCTGAAAGTTAGGAGTTATGTTCCAAAACGTTACTTCTATGAATAAGGAGAAATATGTAAAGTTTTAACGTATCAGTATTATTTTCATAAATCACATACAATAGTCCAGTTTGACTTTCAACTATCCTTCTAAAAATGATTGCTCATTGTAAGTTAATAGTATTTATAGGGCAGGGTCCAGTAACACAAGTATAATTAAGATGCTGACCTGGTTCTACAGGCTCAACGTGACCACCTTCAATAGCTTTCGTTGGAGTAATGACAATATCCTGAGCTTCTCCTTTTCCTTTACTAGGAGTAACCGTTATACTGGCTTTGCCATTGAGATGCATGCGCTCCTCTGTCGCAGGGTCAACTGCACGCAAGACGATAGCTGTTGGATTGGTCAACTCCTTGGGGACCACCTGAACCATGTTTGGCTTGATCAGTAAGCCCTCCGGGGGGTGATTGTCACTAGAGAGCAGCAGCACGCTTTTTCCAGCTTTGTTTGAAACGCTTAAGGTGACGTAGTAGAGCACAAGTGGACGTTCCCCTAACAAGTAAAACAAAACATAATTAATAATTGAACTCCTTATAACTAATCTGGGTAAATTGGGGACCTTGTCGGTGAAGCATTTCTATACATCCAACCAAAACTTGGGTAAATGGACAATGAGGATTTTGTAATAGTTCTGATCATTCCTGAAAATTATAAAAATTAGTACAAAAAATCTACAAAAGTAGCTCAATCATGACTGGGACGATTAATTACTTAGATATTGTGCTCCGTAAGTGTAATGACTATATTATATGTTGTGTTAGTTGAATTATTTACAACAACGTTAATAATGTCGTCTGAGAACTTCAGCTGGGCAACAACCGAGAATCCCTTTTCACATCTCTCGACATCTACCAAACAGTCTGACTTGGCCACGTGCCCCAAGCCAACTGGTTACACCATCAAATATAAGCACTCCATCCCGACATCTCTGCAAGTGTAGTGACCACACTATCTGTGGTGTTGGTTGAATTCTTTAAAAAAAGCCTTAATAAGAAGGATAGACCTTTTTTAAAATATCTCCATGAATAGAAATCATACCTGGCGTTGTATCGTTTATCATTACGTTAGTTGCAAGACCTTGTTCGTATTCGCTCGGAGTTAAGGTCAAGCTTCGTTGTCCATTCAGTACCAACATCTTCTCGCTAGCAGCTTCCACGACATGAAATACGATAGGCTTGGGACTGTTAAGCTTCTTCTTGATCTTAACAATGGTCTTTGGCTTGAGGTGGAAACCGCTGGAAGGCTGGCTGTCACTCGGTTTTAGCGTGACGTCAACTGGCATGTAATTGGATACTTTGAGGTTGATGTAATACAGTTTGGAAGGTTGTACCACAGCTGATAAGACAAGAAACAGCCATCAATAGACTTGAATGCTTCACACAAATCTTTCTCTGATCGTGCTTGCACAAAATATATTGACACATAAAAACAAGAAAGCAAGATTTATCATAGGTTGAACCCATTTATCTAAAGAAATTGGCCACAATGGGCGAGTTCTAGCCCAAAAAGATATCTATTTCTTAACTATAAATGAGAAATATGACTCTTGGATGTCTTCCTGAGTGTTGAAGCTCGGATGTGACAAGTTAGAGATCACCGTGCGTTACAAACATTCTGACAATCCAATACCAGAGATATAGACAGACAGACAGACAAACAGACAGATAGACAATAACCTTTGGAATACAGACTTATAATTACCAATAAAGAGTCTGTACTTACGGTTCTTGACATAATACTTGTAAACAACGAAGACACCCTGCGGCTGCAGATATTGCTTGAACACCACAAGCTGACCAATAAGGAAATTAGCATAGAAAGCCCCCGAACCACCGATGTTACGCCCAATCACTAAGTTCTCCTTCTGTTCTGGCAGATTATAGTCAGGGTGGCCAAGACCTCCCTTGTCTGTGGAAGTCTGCTTGCCATCTACGTACATGGTAACACCGGAATCTAATTTCCAGGTAATTATGACGTAAAACCATTTCCCAATTAGCGCATCTGTTTCAACCTACAAACCAATCAGAGTGATGTTAGTAACCATATAAATTATCAATTATCTAAATGCAATACTAATACCACATTTAATCTAGAATACGATTTAAATAAAAGGGTTTTAACTCTACTCTAAACAAATGATATTGCAAAGGTCGAGGTAGGTAAGGAATGCGACTCTCATTAGCATAACGGTTGCAACCATTCTCATTAGTTTTCTCCTAAATAACGAACTTGCTTAATAATCCATTACAAACACTCGCACGAGAGAGCTTCTTCTGCGAAGTTGATGCCGCACCCTGACCCAAGGGAGCACAATTAAATTTAACACATATACTGCATAACTGCTGTTTCAGTTGTTTTGGGCGCCATCTTGGATTTCATGACCGTGCTGTGTGTTGGAATTCATAGTTCCTAGTCTAGCTCAACCCTTGTTGGTTAGGAGTACCACAAATAACAGAATATTAATGCACCTTTGATCGTTTCACTTTGATGTCGGTAAAACCCAATTTAACCTTTCAAACACTGCTAACTCTAACTTTCCAATGTACACTTCAGTATTAACTCAACATGGCAGATCTAAAAATAAGCATTCCACAAAGCTGACAAATAACTTCCAAAATGTACATGTCTGTCAATGTTCATTATTGATGTGTATACCTTATAAAGTGTGTTCGATGTTGCTAATTCAAACACCAATTTCCTGTCCAGGATATAGAGTGATATTCCCCGAGATTTCACGCTCTTGGCCCCAGTATCTAGGATATATCTTGGTATATCATACTCAACGATGTCATCACCAAACTTCAGCTTAATGCCAACTGTGAATCCTTTGGGGTACAATTCTGGGTTTGTGAGGGGCGATTTCTGGTCAATCGTGGATCCCAGGTAGGCGGTGACACCATCAAGCGAGACGCCCTCATCAACTACTTGGGCATTGCCATGCTTTGTAAATTCTGGATTTCCTGGCACTTTGTTATTTAAAATAATCCTAAACGACCAGTAATATTCAGGAACAACTGAAGGTTTTGCTGTAAAAAAACGGCAAGGTTAATTTAGACAGATAAGAGAAGAAACTGCAGTAGTGCATAATGTATTTCAACCAGTGCTGAGTTGCAGTCTTCCGTGTGTAAGATGTGTATGAGCTTCCCCAATGCAGTGAAGAGGTTATTAACGCTATTCTCCCATATCTTGAAAATCATGGTCAATATTAAGTAAGTGTCAATAGATGAAAGAATAACCTATGCTAAACACTGCTTCTTACATATGAAATCTGAAATCTGAAATCAATCAATCAATTCTTTATTAAACAAGAGCTACAGAGTTCAAAATACGATCGTGTGATGTAAGGCAAGTTAAAGCAGGTTTGGACCTCATCTAAGATTGTTTGTAATCTATAGGTGGTGTTAAGTAACTATGTCCTCATGTTGGACCAAACTGGATTGATAAAGTTCCAAATCTTACTGTAGTAAGCAAGTGACAAGTTTAATACAGAAATTGATGTGACAGCAAATGTTACAATAGACAATACTTTGTGCTTCTAAGTTAGTATTTCAGTTCGGAGAAATGAATGGCAAACTCTTGGATGTTAGTCTCAGAGTAGTGAGTACCAGCATACATGGACCGCATGAAAGCGGCTGCTTTCGGTTCGCTGGGGGTAAACTGATCATTGTAATGCGCCTTTGAGCATATTCATATGGAAAAGGCGCAATATAAATGTACCACATTTTTTTTAGTGGGTAGTGTGTACCTTTATATACCACCTCTAAAGTCAGGTTGATAAATAATTCATTTGTATGACATCTTGTCTTCCCAGTCTACCCAAGTAATTAATTCAAACAACAATATATTTCTTTGCTCTGGTTCAATGGAACATGGCTCTGATCATTAGACTATCTTTTGAAAGAGGGTGTCTAAACATACGCAACAAGTCGATGTAAGGACACAAACGCATTAAGATACTTACTTAGCTTCTGGCTTTTTGCACCTGATAAAGAAACGTAAGTAAAAACGCGTTTCAGTTTAGAAGTAATAAAATGAATAATGAACAACCCTCTAGCAATATTGTATATTACTTAAAACAGTACAGTAAATACAATACTACGAAATGCAATACACTACACTACAGTACAGTACAATGCAATACAATACAATATAATACAATAATAGAACACAATAATACAATAAGTGTAACACAATGCAATGTTATAATACAATACAATGCTACACTGGGTAATGAAACTACAATACACCGCATAATATGCAATGCAACGCAATACAAAACAAAACAAAAAATGTAATGTAGTGCAATGCAATACAGTACAGTTAATACTAACAATGCTATTAATCAATAATGCAGCCTGCAGCAGTTGTCTGATCGCAATAATTCATGTTGCAAACACTTGACAACAAAAATAAGACAAAAACTAGATTAGAAAACATACATAGATCTTAAACAGATATTAAATAAGACTTTTTCAAACATATTGGCGACTGAGCTGCTATATGCATCACACAATGTTCAGAATGCATTACAAGGGCAACTTTTAAAAACTCTTTAAAATATCTAATAACAGAAGCTCCAAGCTCCAATGTTGTCTTGAAATGGATAGAGGAACTAAAGTGGTAATGGATAAACGTCCCACAATGCATTTGCAGTTGCATGGTCTATGTCAAGTGAAGCCCATTTCTGTAAAATTACAATCCCTTATCATAACTAGTGCTATACATAACTAATGCATACAACTAATATCTTAAGTTTCTTCTCCATCAAGCTTTATCTCATATTTTAGTGTCCCTTTACTAACGAACCACCTAGTCATGGGCCAAAACATTACAACCTACCTAAGTCAACAAAAAAAGGAACCAAGACTTGCTTCTCTATTGGAGTCACTGTTGCTTCCTCCTTCTTGTTGATAAGAAGGGTCTCTTCAGTTTCTGAGTCAATAGCAGTAAACACAACAGGATTGGGGAGAGAGGTATCCTTGTGAATCTGTACCGTGACGCGAGGTCTGATGGTGAACCCTTCAGGCGGTTCATTGTCACTGGGAATGATCACAATTTCTTTACCCGCTCTGTTGGTCACTTGCAACAGGATCGAGTACTTGTTGGGTTTGTCAGGTGTGGGTTGCTTCTTATCTAATAAGTGAATCACATTATATGGTTACAATTAATTATTATTTATCCAATCCAATTTTAAACAAAATTGAAAATTCAAGGTATTTCGCAACCTAGAATGCCGTAAGAAGGTTTTAATTGAACGGTTACATGTTTGCATTCTTAATACGCATTTACAATTTACTAAGGGCGGGTTTGAATGACCGTATTACGGAATAAGAATACACGGAAAAAAGGTTTGTTCGGATTAACTGATCAGTATTCCTTTCTAAAAACATACGAAACCAAACTACTAATTATATATTATTTGGTATAATCATTTCATTGCTTAGAGGTTATAGCAGAGATCTTAAAATGTTTCCGAGTGTATTCCTAAGTCTTCAAAGTAGAGAGAATCCTTATTCTTTTCTATTCCCCCTCCCATCTAAAAGCCCTGAAAAAACTAATAGATTGAACTTAAGACGAAAGGCCTTCATAAACTTGCATTTTGACTTCCATTTGTTTCAGTTTTAAGATTGTTTTATCACATCTACATGCAGACTGTATCACTATTTAGTAAAGATGGCTGGCGTTTACGGTACTTGTAATATCCCCCAAGTCCCAGCGCGGACGGTGTAGGCTATATTGCATAAACGTGTATTCTACAAATTTGTGTACATACGTGTTAGTGTAACGTTCACCATTTGCCATTTTCCCTTGGTATTCTCTGGTAACATGATCACACTTGGCTGGTTGTTCAAATACAGGTTCCTGCTCTTTGTGAGGGCGTCTACCACTGACAGGGTGACTGCGTTCATGTTTGACACAGTTTTAGAGATCCGCACTATTTTATTCTTGTCAACGGAGAAGCCCTGTGGAGGGGTGTTGTCGCTGCTCTTTACTATCACAGGCATACCAGCGAAATTGGAAAACTGAAAACTCAGGTAGTATTGGGCGGTGGGCGAGGCTGAAAGACAATTCAATAAGACATGGTCGATATGGTTAAATAATACGTCACTGTCAAGATGTACATGAACAATTACAGCGCACTCTGGTTATTAAGTACGATCTGTTGTATAAGTTATAAAAAGAAATACTAACTAATTACTAATAACTTTTTACAGAGATTGGCAGTATCAGGAAGAAAATGTTCATACCATTAAACTGCCTCCCCATCCTAGACATTAGCGCAAGCTAAACATTAGGATTAATTATTTAAGATTTAAGTTAACTGTTTATAGCTGTGAATGTTGCCCATCCTTCTTTCACTGCGTAGGATAGCAATTACTACGCAAAATAGCAAATATGTTTAAGGCGGTTTCGAACTTTTGGAATTGTTGTTAAATTTTGATGCGTCAAATGTCATTATTCGGACTGTGCTTTGTTTCATTAACAACTTTGTTGTAGACATGGTCAGCAGAGAAATACAAGAGAAAAGGTATTTAGTATGTTTACTATTATTTAGAACTATTACATAAAGTTATCATTAAATATTTACAATCATCGCAAACGGTTCTGCAGCATAGGCTTAGCACTATGGAAGGTTAGACTACGTGTATCAACCAACGTATAAATGGCAAAGTTGCGGATTAGGAACAGGAAACGCTAGCGTAGACTTCAAAAGCTAGTTGTACTTATTTTACTTTGATAGTTTAAAACTATCCACACTCAATCTGAAGTGGGCAAAGAGGCAAAACAGGTTTGTCACCCCAATTGACGGTAATAAAAAAGATGGCGGCTGTACATTTAACCACAATGCCTTGCGAACCTAACACAACGAGTGTTTTTAGGGTTGTCGTACGCTAAGAATTATGGGTAAATGTACCAGTCGCCATCTTTTTTATTATGGTCAATTGACAAGGGTCTCCAAGGTCCTAAAGTTTAATGTCCTTATTCGAGATGGTCTAATACAAGACCAGTGCTCTTGCCGCTGAGCCAACCTGTATGCGGTTATCGAATGTTACAACTCACCTGTTCGTGTGATAGTTAGAGGTATAGGCATTCCTTTTGCATCAGTGGGAGTCAGGGCGATGTTTGGCATATAGTTTACATACAATTTCTTATTGGTCTTTCCGTCAACGGCCTGCAGAGTGATTGGCATGGGTGATACAACCTTCTTAGTGACCTGTGCAATCAGATTAGCACCAACTGCAAGCCCTTCCTTTGGAATCTTGTCCGATGGAATCAGCCGGATCGGGGTTCCTGCACGGTTGGTGATCCGTAGGTTCAAGTAGTACACCTTGTTTTGAACTAAGAAATAAAGATCACGATTAACATGTGGATTTGTAGCGGACCTTGTCTGGTTAATAATACAACTTACAATTCAAATCCACACAATCCACACAGATAATGAGCAATGTTATCGGATAGTTCTGTTTGCTCGACGATCTACCAATGAGATACAACACCCATATCCGGATCTCTTTATTTATAGACCGATAACACAAATGCTGCTGTAGCTCGTACCTGGCCGTAGAACTAATTTTCCTTCGGAGCAAGTTTCAAGTGAAATTGGACATTTGTAGAGTGCGAATGGTAAATAACTTACTCTTAAACAAACTTTTAACTGTTAGGCTTCAATGTTTTAAATTAAACAGAGAGCAATATATATAACAATATAAGAACATACCAGCTTTTCCAATGACAAGATGTATGGGTCGTCCCTTTGTCTTGCTTGGTATTAACACTGCAGTTACAGTGTTATTGATCAAAAGTGACTGTCCATTACTGTCCTTCACGCGGAATGTAATGGGCACCACTCCGGATACCGTCTTTGTGATCTCTACGATTGCACTGGCCGGAAACACGAAGCCCTGGGGTGGGTAGTCGTCTCCAGGAAGCAGTATCACTCGTCTACCAGATAAGTTAGTAATACGCAGATACAGATACGACACTTGGATCGGTGTTGGGGATACGACTGAAATGACAACAAATTACATTAATAAATACACAACAATTTCTAACTGTTTTCAGTTCTTTCTTCTTTAGTATTTATTCAGTATTCAGTATTCTGTATTTATACCAACCGCGCTTTAAACCATATCTTACTTGACTCCATTTCAGTCTAAATTTCCGACCTTTCTGTTTATTTCTTGTCGTGTTTGAACTGTTTTGCAATATATACACTTCCACTATAACTATATAACTAAAACTCCTGATGAGATTGTATGTCACATTAAATCACTTCAACTTAGTGCCTCAATTATGTTTCGTCTCGTTGTGTCTGTCCAATCTATTTCTACCGTCTTGTTGAGTTGAAATATACTTCGGGCACATTTTCCTATTATTAGTTAACGTCCGTCAGTCTTCGCCCGACATTTCAGTATTATTTTATAAGTTTCTCTTAGGCCCTTGTTAGCTGGTTTCTAGGCCGATATTCAAGTAGATCTGCTCAAGCAACATTGAAGTGTCTATGGTTTCAGTTGCAGCTCATTATCAGTCCGATGTCAGCCTGTTTCTGTCCAGACATTCTATCTGAGTCGATCCTACACCTTGTCAATCTACTGTCACTAACATTAGCTGTTTGACTGTTTCACTTTCACTTTCAATCAATTTCCATTGATTCCCATTTTTAGTACCATCCGGTTTCATTCTTTCTCTTTCATTCTTTCAACTCTTTCTTTCAATCCAGTTAAAACAGTTTATAACTGGTTAATGATTTATTTTCAATGCCTGACTCTTTATTCAAATGTCAACGTACTAATAACTAAATAAGTATAATTGAGTCCACACGATATGTCACGTGTTGCAATGCCTGAAACATTCGATTTGCACAGAATGTGATTGACAAACAGTACATGGATGCATTACTCACTATTTGTCCAGAAGAACTGGTAGACTTTGAGAACGTTGGCTTTAGTAAGGAATTGCTTGAACACGACCAGGGAGTTCATGTAAAACCTGCCACAGTACTGGGCAGCGCTTCCCACAGGCCGCCCAACTCCAAAGTTAGGCTGTTGGCTATTGACCGGAAGAGCACTGACACCCTTACCCACAGAATTACTTGCCACCGGAATAGTATTCTGGTAGAGAGTGACCCCGGATGTAGGGTGCCACGTGATCACAAGGTAAAACCAACGGTTTATCAATGCACTCATTTCCACCTAAAGAGTAGATAACCTATTAATTTATTTCTACTTTGATAATGCTTTGTGGGAAAATTGAAGTTACGATCCGTAGTACAACCTCAAAATAAAGGACTTTCAAAGACATCCAGTTCACTAGAGGAATGTACCAGTACTAATGAGGAACTTAGTATTTTGAAATTTCGAAAGGTGTAATTTCGTTCAATTTCAGCACAAATATTTAGATGTTTTGCTCTGTTCTCCAGTTGCAGCTAAACATAAAGTGTTGATGACATTGATTCAGGGACTAAAAAGGCAAAACAGGAAGAACGAATTTCTACTTACGTTTTATTGGAAACAACAAATAATATAAAAATATTACAAAATATCAATACGATGTCTGTACTCTTTTCGTTTAAGTTACAATATATTTAACAATTATTGGATAAAGTTGAGCATGATAGCGAGAATTATTAAGGCCGAGGTTTGTGTTATCTGCCTAAGCCGGTGAAAACCGAATCCAATAATTGTTTTGTTATACAACTGCAATGTGGAAGCACTAATAAAGATAAAACTGACTTGCGATTTTACTTTTGACTGCCATGAACTATTGTCTGCAGAAATGACTTCATTTCAGTATACATAAAACTATTTTCTGTAGATATGACGTAACGATTCCACGCCATCCGGAATTAACAGTGCGTTTGTAGCCAATCAGAATCGAGATAGCATGAAAATGTATAATAATATTCATTAATTTACCTAATAGTGACATTGCCATGACAATGCCAAAACGAATAACACGGGATAGTGGAAATTCCCGAGGGGAGGGTCCTAAAAAACATTCCTTCCGTGGTGGGGGTGTGGATAGTTTCTGGAACCACACAATATAAGAACAATCTGATACATTATTTACAACTGTTTGTAAAGTTCTCATACCAATGAGCAAAAGAGGGAAAACTGGTATACATGCCTTCCAAGTACTCTTGGATGTTGTAACAACAGCGATAATCTTTCCTTCAACGGTGAACACGGACAATCCCCTTGTGTTAAGACTCGCTGCTCCAGTGTCCACAATAAACCTCGGTGTACTGCATGTCTTGATTACTGGGTCAAGTTTGATCTTCATACCAATGGTGAAACCAGCTACCAGTTTATCTGGGTTCAGAAGACCATCTGTGGGATTGAGCTCTGTCTGGGCCCATGTAATGGGTTGGAAAAACAGCAGGCCGAGGTCTATAAGCTTGTACTTGCCAAACATGTATAGTGACGGTGTACCAGGAATTTTGTTTTGCTTCACCGACATGAAATTCCAGTAGTAACTCGTTGAAAATGGTGGAACTAAACAGAAGAAATGGTTTCATTAAACCAAGAAGTTTGACTGAAGAGAAATATCGTTTGACATGAGTGCATGTGCGTGTGTGTATTTGCGTCAGGGTTCTCACGAACGTTTGAAAACTTTATAGAAATGTGGTGCTGTGTTAGTACTGTATCTTTGTCCTGTGTATGTATGTGCATTGTATGCATGTGAATGACTGAATGACTGACTGACTGACTGACTGACTGACTGACTGACTGACTTACTGACTGACTGACTGACTGACTGACTGAATGAATGGATGGATGGATGGATAAATGAATGAATGAAAAA
>JANVCH010109181.1:0-13883 GCA_025505405.1 Epizoanthus rinbou | reverse complement strand
GGGGGTGGAGGGTCACCCTACAACACACAGAAGTGTAACTGCATCTTACAAAGCACTAGCCCCGATACATACTCCACTGGCCATATACAAAAGTTCTAGGGAATAATGAATATATTTCTTTGTCTTTTCATGAGTCATTGAGATTTGTTCCCCAGTACCTCGACTTAGAACCTTTGCATGTATCGACGGGCGGAAATTGTGGGAGTTAGAAAGTCAACGAGTCTGTAAACATGATCACTGAAAATACTTACCTGTTATTGAGTTGACTGTGCAGCATTACATAAGCTGCATATTTCAATAGGTGTTGACTGAATACTCACAATAAACATCAATGAGTGCACACCGGGTGCGTCTTTTAAGAGTGCGTCTTAAAAGGGTTTCAGTCACACTTTCTCTGCCATGATCGCATCAATCGCATCAAAATCGCATCTTGATGGCCGCAGAGTATAAAAACACATACTTTACGCGTTCTTGGCCCATAAACAAAACATAAATCTTTTTCTTTCTTTTTGTTTGTGTTATTGATAAATGCTCGACAAACGACTTACTGTATGAATAAGAAGTAAATTTCTGCGAACCCAATCCTCTCTGCAAGGTACAAACTGATAAATCGCTATTATCATTAGTCATTTGTCCACAAATCCAGCATGCAAAGTTTGCTAACACCTGGAAGAACTAATGTTCTTGTTTAACAAATTTCAAACAAATTTCATTTTTTTACATCATTACATGAACACTACCTATGTACAACGCCCTGTCCCACTGAGAACACGGATTATTTCCTGTTTCTCAAAACCCTGGGGCTTGCTGTCTTCACATCTACCTGCTTCTGAGCACGGCCTCGTGTTGAACGGTTTGCGGGAGCCTGGGCCTTACTCTCTTCGACAGCAGGAGCCGCATTATCACTGTCAGTCGATATCACGTGTTCAGTAGATACTTTACGTTGCCGGCCCCTCTTGGCTCTGGCAGTGGGCTGAGTTTTAGTCTCCTCAACGCTGTCTTCTGTCTCATGTTCTGAACAGGAGACATCAACTTGGTTATCACTCGATATTGCTTGTTCAGCAGATACCTTGGACTGTCGACCCCTTTTGGATCTGGTAGGAGTTTGGGTATTAGTGTCATCCACGCTATCTTCCATTTCTTGTTCTGGGCACGAAACACCAGCTGGTATATCACTTAATATTGCTTGTTCAGCAGATACCTTGGACTGTCGACCCCTTTTGGATCTGGTAGGAGTTTGGGTATTAGTGTCGTCCACGCTATCTTCCATTTCTTGTTCTGGGCACGAAACACCAGCTGGTATATCACTTAATATTGTTTGTTCAGCAGACACTTTGCGTTGTTTACCCCGTCTTGGTCTTGTGGGAGCCTGTGATTTAGTTTCATCAACACTCTCTTGCACCTCTTTGTCTGAACATGAAATATCAGCGGTATTAACACCGCCAGTCGATATCACGTGTTCAGCAGACACTTTGCGTTGTCTACCCCTCCTGGGTTTGGTGGCCTGTGGTTTACTCTCATCAACACGCTCTTCCACATCCTTCTCTAAACACGAGACATCAGCTGCATTATCACTGTCAGTTGACATAACCTGTTCAGCAGGCACTTTGCGTTGTCTACCCCTCTTGGGTTTGGTGGGGGCCTGTGCTTTACTCTCCTCAACAATCTCTTCCACTTCTTTCTCTAAACACGAGACATCAGCTGCATTATCACTGTCAGTTGACATCGCTTGTTCAGCAGGCACTTTGCGTCGTCTACCCCTCCTGGGTTTGGTGGGGGCCTGTGCTTTACTCTCCTCAACAATCTCTTCCACTTCTTTCTCCAAACACGCAGCATCAGCTGCATTATCACTGTCAGTTGACATAACCTGTTCAGCAGGCACTTTGCGTTGTCTACCCCTCCTGGGTTTGGTGGGGGCCTGTGCTTTATTCTCCTCAACAATCTCTTCCACTTCTTTCTCCAAACCCACAGCATCAGCTGCATTATCACTGTCAGTTGACATAACCTGTTCAGCAGGCACTTTGCGTCGTCTACCCCTCCTGGGTTTGGTGGGGGCCTGTGCTTTACTCTCCTCAACAATATCTTCCACTTCTTTCTCCAAACACGCAGCACCAGCTGCATTATCACTGTCAGTTGACATAACCTGTTCAGCAGGCACTTTGCGTTGTCTACCCCTCTTGGGTCTCGCTGGAGTGGCTGTAGGAGACTCTTGGTCATTGGCTGAGTTTGTAGCTTTTCTCTTTCTTGACCGTGTGCTTAGGAGTCTAGTATCTGATACAGAATCTATAAATTAATATTATGGCAATAATTGTTCGGCTTGTAGAAATATTACTACGACAATAAACACTGTACTTGTACATGTGAAGGGTTTCAAAATATTGTCACTAAGTACAACATTAGAAAATATTAAAACAGTTACAAAGAACGTTTCGATATAAATACCTACATGAGCGTTTGAAATGGTGCTATGGTGAAGATTATCAGAACGCCATTTCAAGTCTTTTGTAGGTTCAAGACGGTATTTACATATAAATCGGAACATTCTATTTTTTTACTTTTTAATATATTTAAAGGTTAGTAAGTAACATTTTCAAACCCTTTCATCAAATTAAAAGAATGCCTGACTACATGTACAATACTTTACATATGTAGATGTATAAATATAAATATCTATTGCTTGAGACGGGATATGTTGGAATACGCTATTTACTAACTACCAGGGCTCAAAATAATGGCCGGTCAACAGACAATGACTGGTCAGAATGGCTTTATGACCGGATAAAACCTTCAACATGCCAGCTTTAGGTCAACATGGCCGGCCACATGCCAGCTTTCATGCCAACATGACCGGCCACCTTCCAGAAATTATTTTGAGCCCTGACTATGAAAGCACATTCTAGAATTATACAGCCTTTTGTGCTACCTAAGGCACAATGACCAAGTGCTCAATTTATTGTCTGATTGACTGATTGATTGATCGATTGACCAATTGATCGATTGATCGACTAATCGATTGATTGATTATTATTATTATTATTATCATTATTATATAACAATGAAAAACAATATTTACAAATACAATTGAAAGCTAATAAAGTTGAAAATATTTAAAACACTAACAATACACTAACAATTAGTCCCACATCTGTGCATCTTAAAAATAAACCATATAATTATGAAGTATTTCCAACTTCTCCAAGTTTTCTATTCACACATACATGTAATCAGCTTCTGCATTTGAACAATTAACATGACTGACTACAAATACCTATAAGTAAGTGATTTAACGTAACTATTGTACTAAACACATATGAAAATTACTTTTCTCTCTCTGTACATCATACATATAAGTCTACTATAAAACCAATTCAAGTTACAATACCATCTGTGTTGCTCTGTGAATGACTATATTGTGAAATGCCACTTTCTGCAAACTCTTTCATTGGAAGCTCAGTGCTCGGTTCATCCAATTTGGCCACTGACACCTCGCCAGCTGAATCAGTGTTGGGTGTGACCAAATCCTTCACTGCTTCTGTTTCTTCTGTTTCTGCATCAGCAGAATCTTGAACACGTTCTTTCACATTTTCTTTTACATGAGGCAAAGCAGATGGGGCTGACCTTCTATTTTCTTTCGCTGACTGCGCAGGATTTAAACTTTGAGTGTATTTGTAATAGCTTTTTATGTACTCCTCTTTCCAGTCATTTTGATCTGAGTCTAGAGGCAAAAGCAGACACAATATTGTCACAAACGTGGTACATCCTGAAACCACCCCAGTGGGCCAACACAGCAAACGGATTAAAATAGAGGCATCGCCAATCAAGATTGACAGATGCCATTCACAGACAAACTTCAAAAATGGAAATCAACAGTTTTTATCTAATTCAAAACTTGACATTGTTTATATCTGTTTCTAGTATGAATAGTAACAAAGCATCGCCATAGACTTTTGACCTCCATCAAGTACAACTGGTTCGCATCCATCAAGGAGAGTTGGTTCAACCATCGCCATAGACTTTAGACCTCCATCAAGGACAACTGGTTCAGAGAATCGCCACAGACTCCATCAATAATAATAATAATAATAATATCTTATGCTGGGAAAAGGACATATGTACAATTGTGTTATCATCACATCAGAAAGAAAAATTGTTTGTTTTAGCCATTAATTTTGTCTTATTAGTATTCGTTTGCATAAGTACAATGATCTTTAGCAACTGAAATGCATGACATTGAGATATATAAACAGTTCTATCCTCTTGGCGACTAGATACTTAATTATCATATGGATGAACTTCCTTGAAGTAGGTAGAAACACAGAAAAGTCGCAGGCTCATCAGACAGAGAATTTGTATTGTATTGTATTTTTACAATTTATTGCGCCCTATATGTACTATGGGTGATTTTCAACTAGGGACATGGCAGTGAAATGGCAACATTGTATGTGAAATTTTGCAACAGTAATCAAATAACAAATGTGAACTTATGACAGCAGCAATTTCATGACAAACAAGGGTAACCTGATCATACTTATTGGAACTTGAAATGAGACATCCAAACCTACAAAATAGCGTCATGCGAAACCCTGAACTTTAGGATGACTGTTGGACGCACACATTCATTACTTTGGCAAGGCTGGGATAGGATTTTCAAGACATATTTCCTTTAGAATATTTATATGCTCAAAGTAGTCAAAGAAAATACACATCATTTGCCAAAAATGTTTTGCTTCTTCATTATGTGACCTACTTTGTATAAAAACAGAGTCTCTCAGATCTGCAATCTTGGAAAGACTGACCAAATGATATCACATGTGACAAACAAAAAAACAATGCTTATTTCAAAGTCTTGGAAGTCAAAGTTCTATAAAAAAAAGCCTGGCCTTTGTAGCTCTTAATTTCAATTAATAGACATTAGTCTAATTTATGGTCATATGCGACTAGCACATAACAGCTATAGTTTCCACGATGACAGCCCAGAAAACACAAACAAACTTGTACAAGAACCTGGATAGGATACTATTTTGTTACATTCTATTAAAACAAATCTAGAGCTAACTTCCCTTTAATTAATTATGCATATGGAATCTGGCATTGTGTTCCTCATAATATCTTCAACAAGACTAAAACATTGAAATTCTGTTGTCTTTTCATTCACGAAGTACATAAAAATGTAACAAATAAATGTACCTTGAGTTGTGGAATCAGCAAATTCATCATCCCCTGGGGGCCTCTCTTCAAGATCAGAAACAATTTCATTCTCCTCAGCAAGAGAGTTGGACTCTTCAACAGCCACATCTTGGTTCCCTTTCAACTCTTGCTCATCCTGATCTTTAGAAGTCTCAATTTGATTTAAAACCAATTCGAATCTATCTGCAGCAGCCTTATTTTCTTCTTCAGACAGTTCTTGTGTTGCAGTATCCTTTGTAAGATAGTAGTCAGTACTTTTGCAATAATATTTAGAATTGGCCTTTGCTCCGGTGTACTGTATGTGTGGTCTGTCTTGGGCGGCAATGGAAGTAGTAGGAGGGCTATAGCTTGTTGATGGATAATGGGCAGCCATTGTTGCAGGCACAAAAGGTGGACAGCCAGAGGTTGAAGGTCTCTGTAGCGGCATAGTAGATTGTGCGTAGGAAGGTGGTGGCATGCCTGATGGTGGTGTACTGGGGTATCTATAGCCTGGCTGCCTTACTGGTGGTTGAGGTAATCTTGGTGGGGGGATACGTGGCGGAATTTGATGTGGTATACTGGGTGGAGGTGGCATGGCTGGGGGAGCCACACCTGGGGGAGGCACAGCAGGAGGTGGCATATTTTGGGGAGGAACACTAGGGTGGCTTGCACCAGGAGGGTGCACAGCAGGAGGTGGCATATTTCGGGGAGGAACACTAGGGTGGCTTGCACCAGGAGGGTACACAGCAGGAGGTGGCATATTTCGGGGAGGAACACTAGGGTGGCTTGCACCAGGAGGGTGCACAGCAGGAGGTGGCATGCTTGGGGGAGGAACACTAGGGTGGCTTGCACCAGGAGGGTGCACAGCAGGAGGTGGCATGCTTGGGGGAGGTATGAGAGGAGGGCCTACACCTGGAGGCTGTAAAACAGGAGGCGGTACACTAGGTTTTGTGCCAGGGGGATGCACACCTGAAGGAGGGGGCAAGTTTACAGGGGTTACACCTGGAGGAGGAGGGACTCCTGGGGGGTGCAAAACTGGAGGAGGGACTCCTGGGGGGTGCAAACCTGGAGGAGGAACTCCTGGGGGGTGCACACCTGGAGGCGGAGGTACTCCAGGAGGGTGCAGTGCTGGTGGAGGTTGTGAGTGGGGAGCTGGAGGTGGATAACTATGTGAGAGAAGGCGAGGTGGTGGTGATACAGGAGACATTCCTGGGGGAGGCATACGTGTATTTGCTTGTTGCAGCCCAGGAACCCTAGGGGGTGGGAAATGCGGATTTACAGGTGGCATTTTGGGGGGTAGTGTACTTGTGTTTACAGGTGGACGTACCCTGGGAGGTGGTACACAAGGATTTACTGGTGGGGGAATCCTTTGGGGTGGTACACTGCTGCAAACTGGCGGGGGTACCCGTGGGGGAGGTACTCTGGGGTAAACAGAAGGGGGTACTCTAGGGGGCGGTAGTCTGGAGTTTACAGGTGGGGGAACCCTAGGGGGTGGTAGCCTGGGATTAATGGGTGGCAGGGCCCTGACAGGAGGAGGAACCCTGGGAGTTACCCTAGGTGGAGGTAAATTAGTATTAACTGGCGGCACACTTTGGGGTGGTACATGGTAGGAAACACCCGGGCGAGAGGGCGGTAAACTATAGTCTACAGGGGGGGCACCTGGAGGCATATGGGATGGCATGGGAGGGTATGCAGGAGGTGGGATTGCATATGATGCTGGTGGCATTCCAGCAGGGATACTTGATACCAACGTTGACATGGGAGAAGAAAGGGGTTGATAGGCATAAGGATTTGGCGGTGCTTGAGCCGAGGTTGCCGGTTGACAGTAGTTTCCATAATATGACTGATAACCAGAATAACTGTTGAGAAAGGAGAACCAACTGATTACTGAATACACCAATAAAGCAATATAGTATTTACTTTATCACATTTTCATTCCCTTTATTTGTTCATCCTACCTTTGATAATGGGGAGCAGTTGAGATGGGGGAAGTAGTTGAGGCCGTGGATACATTGGCTGACAGATCAAGTTTAAATATCTTCTCTAAGTTGGCTGTTGCCCAGTTTAGATTGAAGCCATATGTGCATGCCTGGCACTGAAATGACGGTGGCTGACTTCGTCCTGCAACAAAAAAATGGATTGATCTTAGCAAACGAAGCTGCAACTGTAATCTGCATCACCTGGACTGTTACCATGGAAGGTGTACCATATTGGAGGCAGTCTTCTGCCAACTGGTGATAGTAAGAAATAGAAGTGACAGCATCATGATACAACTACCACAATCCATTTTCTAGTTTCTATTGTTCCTCTAATTAAGAACAAGTGCTGTTATCCTATTCTCGGAGGTGCTAAGGAATTTGAGCAAGAGAAATAATTAAAAAAGGCATCATGTATACATCCTATTAGGAAGTGTTACAAATGTAAGGAATTCAGAAAGTCTGAAATGTTCTATTATTGGTCTAGGATTTAATGGAGCAAAAACCAATTGCCAACCTTTTGAACATTTTATGCCTCCTACTGATGCTCAGAACTTTACTGTTTCAATTTTACATGTACAATAATGTTTTGTTTGTTTCACTGTCTCGACAATGCACATTTACTACTTTGAGTATGTACAGTATTAAGTAACTTTAAAATGTTTACTACTGCAATATGATTGTGATTATAGATATGTAATGCAATCTGACAGTACCCAGCAGAAAAAAACGATTTAATTTATTTAAAGAGCCCATTATTGTAACTGGTGGAATTCACGGTCTACATGTAAGTCTAGTTATAAATAAGAGCCTCTACTAAAATGAATGGGGAGCTCTTGAACTGATTTCTTTTTTCTGCCTACTTTGTATAATGATCAAGTGATCAAAAAAATGATCAAAAAAAAAAAAGTTATCATAATAATGTTAAAACATGTTGAAAACAACACAAATGCAATATAAATATGACGATGTTTCCACAGGGCGTACACTTAACACATTTTATATCTTCACATGTTATTTATCTCATGTTATTTATCTCATACATGTGAATTAACCAACAGCATAGTTTTTATTTCCACAAATATCTAAAACTGATTAACTTATAGAGGTAAAAATAAATATGTTGCTGCTTGAAGAGATATCATGATAATATACTTTGTCTTAACTTTGCAATAGTAAAAATCATATTAAACTTGTTAACAAATGTTTTGCATTTTGTGTAGTACATGTAATTCAAAACAACAACATCAAAGTTAACTGCTCCCTTATTCTAATCAATATACAATCATGAAAATCATAATTATAATTAATGTTATTATTGTGATAATTTATTATTATTATTATTATTATTATTATTATTATTATTGTCTTCTCTTACCTTTTGCCATCTTAAAAGCTTTTCCTTTCTTCAGAAGTGTACACAGTGTCTGTGGCAATTCAGAGTCTTTGGTCATGCTGTCGACAAGAACAATATACTTGACATTTGTCGAATAGCAGTATGGACATGCTCCTGATGGAGACACAGGATAAGTGTGTGTTTTAGCGTTGGATGAAGTCATTATAGTGTTAGAAGATGGTGATGAGGTTGAAGAAGGTGTTGAGGGGCTTGTTTGCACAGTGTCAGTACTAGATGGCTTAACCTTAATGGGATATTCATATATCATGGTTTTATTTTCGTCATCTTGTTGATTGCTTTGTTCCGTATTATCGTGTTGACTGCTTGGTTGCTCTTCAGACATTTTTTCTTCTTCTCTTGCCAGCATCTGTTTGATGAGTTCTTCCTCGTCCACTTCATCTTCAGCTTCTTCCTCGGCCTGAGGAACGTTATCTGAAGAACCTGCAGTAGCAGACTTGATGTCAGAATTCATCATCCAACTCAAACACACACAAACTAAATACAATTGCATTATACATTATTATTAAACTCTTCTAAAAAATACTAGTCAGGTTTACAAATAAAACAAATAAACAACAATACATATTAATTAAGAAACACCAATAAAAACTCAACAACATATAAATGAAACTCAAAGATTTAAGTGTACAGAAAAACACATTAATGATATGATATACAACAGTTTATGTAAAATGAAAATGAACTGCAGAAGACAAAATATCTCTAGTTAGTTTAGTTTTAGTCTGGCTGCAGGTGCTTACCATACAGTATATTTAAAAATAGTTAAAGTTTTGTACATGGCATTTGTGGAATTAATCAGATAATATATTATAATTCTAGTTTAATAGCAATGCAGTACATGGCATACATATATATGTATGGTAACTACAGTGTATTCGTATATGTTGACAAGCCTCACATACATATATATGTATGGTAACTACAGTGTATTAGTATATGTTGACAAGCCTCACATACATATATATGTATGGTAACTACAGTGTATTCATATATGTTGACAAGCCTCACATACATATATATGTATGGTAACTACAGTGTATTAGTATATGTTGACAAGCCTTGCATACATATATATGTATGGTAACTACAGTGTATTCGTATATGTTGACAAGCCTCACATACATGTAACTATCTGGCAGCACCAGAAATCTGACTTCCAAGTTTTTCTGAAAATTCTCTAAAGATTAATATCAAAGCTTGAATCTAAATATTTTCCACATTTTTTTGAAAATTTCCAAATATGTCAAAAATATTTTCCCAAGCAGTTTCAAGTGTTTCTGAAAATCTTCAGAACATTACCAAACTATTCTGAAAATTAACGAACATTTCTAAAGATTTTCCAATCATGTTACATGGCTTCCTTGGAGATAAGATTTTTATCTTCTCTTGTTGAAAATATATCGCCACTCAAAGATAAACACTGCATCTCCATGCAGCCACATCAGAAATATCCTCTAAATATATATATCGTATCATGTCATATCCTACATTATCATATCATATCATATCATATTGATCATACAGTATCATATATATACAGTCATGTAACAAAACATATACATGTACATGTATGTATATCATTTTTTGTAATGCGCATGTGAGATATTTATAAGGAATATGCATCTATTAACTATTATTATTATATCATAATGCATGTAAATTAATTGGAATCACACAGTGCAATTGTACAAATTTGAGGTTTAATAAAAAAATTATATGCATAGAAATCATGTGGTTAGAAAGGTAAGAATAGTAGATTGAAGTAACACATTACAACATGGATTGTTAATACATCATATGGGGGAAGAAGAAGAAGAACAACAACAACAACAGCAATAAAAACAACAACAACAAGTAAATGCGTTAATAATACAATGTAGGTAACATAAAATAATAACATTAATTACAATAGTTTTTATTCTGTGCTAAATCTACATCAATTTGTCCTATTCTACACATTACATGATTGAAGAACAACTTGTAATCTAGCAACTGACTGATAATTTTCTAATACCATGACTTACTTTCTTGTTCTGTTGTTTTAAAAGTACCTCCTGTTGTATCTTCTTCTACTTCATCTAACACAACCCACGAGGAACTGACTGCAGTAGCTTCTTCTTCCTTGCCTGTGGAAACATGAGCATGCAAGAAATATTATTGTAGCTGTTTCTTAGTTCCATCATATTCTATGCTCCACCTGATCAAAAGTGCATTAAATAGTGACAAAAATACTTTTAAAATATATTCATATCTATTGATCTCCTCATATTAGTCTCTCAGTATAAATCATAACTTACATTTTATTTATAAATTTAGAAACATGGCTTGTAAACCAGCACTGATTAACCTACATAGGTTTTCACTAGTCGGCAACCACAGTTCAACTACTTATAATGACTTCCAAAAATGTTTGTGGAAATGAATGAACTACGTGTACACGTGTACATGTATATTTGACAAAGAACACAACACTACTAAGAAATAACACCATGTTGACCAGCAATATATAAATTCTGCTTGAATGTTTAAATATTATACATGTGCTATCAATGATATCTCATTGACTAACCTTGCTGTATACCCCCAGTGACATTTTCTCTTGGGCATTCATCTTCAACAGCAGCAGGCTTCTGGTATGTACAATCAATGAGAAACAACATTAACGGGAGATACTCTACACAGCCTAGTATCATCTACATTAACATCAATAAACGCACAGATGATGTATGCATTTCCACCTGTGAGTCATTTTGCAAAGTCACGTAGTATAAGAATTAAATAAATAAAACAATGGACTGCCATGGGTAATCTATTGTTCTTGTTAATGCTACACTTGATGCAAAAATCATTACATGACATTAGACTGCACTACAGAATATTAGATATGGTGTAGATGCATATATAAATGATATATCATACATGAACATGTATCCAAAGTTATTTTCAATTAATAAACAAAATAATGTTTTTAAATAGCTGTCTAGCCACTATCTAATGTAGCGCAAAGTTCAAACAGTCAAATATTTTAAACCCTCTAACATGTAATGTACAGACAGTGTCAGTTTCAAATACTGGATGTCTTCAGCAGATATCGTTCTTATTAAAAATAAGCACTATTATAAACTGTGGGTATTAATTATAAATCAAACAATTATATAATTTAAAAATAATAAATTAATTAAAACTGATTAAAGTTGGAAGAATGCCAATTGTTGTTACAGTATAATATATATAATTGTTCTTCCATACTACAAAGCTTTCGTTATCCATGTTTGGACCCTGAACATTTCTGTCAACAGGAATATTTTCACTCTTAGTGAGAAATGTTGAGTTCCCTACTTACAGGGTTTCGAACATTGACCAATAGAATCACAATTGTACCAGCTTACACTCCTAGATACAAATACATGTACAATCATGTAACGAACTGCATGGAAAGCATTTACATGTACAGTACAACGGTTTTAATACAATTGCACAACCAGCTATAATGTGAATTTGAATTTGAGTCATAAAACCAAAAGCAAAGACATTACATTAATTAGCAGTACATTCATCAAATGAGGTGGTTGTAAAATGATGGGAAAATGGCAAATGTTGCAAGATTGTTGTGCCAAAATGCTGATGATCGAGTGGACATGTGTAAGATATGTACATGCTGTCTTGCAATACCTTGTCATTACTCTGAACAACAACAACAATATACATTGAAGTGCAATTCACTGGTCTAAAAAACAATTCGTGTAATTACTTCCTTTTGTACAAGTCAATTGATGAGCCAATGGAAACACAAAGTAAAAATATTACCAAATGAAAACAAGACATGACTTTTCCACACTCGTGTGAAATCTGCTCTTACTACTGTATCTAAAAATTGAAATTTTTATAGATAACATAAGAAATTACAATAATTATAAATTAACATAATTCTTGTTTTTATTCATTTTACATAATTATTTACAATAGTAAGTCAACAAAACGTCTTACCTGACTTGAAGAAAAGAAAATGTTTTCCAAATTCACACTGTCCCAGTCAATATTAAAACCTGCTCCAAGCGGATCAGATGGGCAAAATCCTCGGCACATTAAAGTTGGTGGAGCCTTCAAGAAAAATGTCATGGTGAGGCTGGTAGCTCTGACACCGGGTTGTATAAAAAATCAACCACAATTAGAAGATTAGATGGTCGTTTTTTTCGACCTCTACATACTTCACATCCCTCCTTCTCCTGACTCGACCACAAAACAGCTCTTCCTTTTGCAATCAACGTGTGTAAGATCTCTGGCATGTCACCCATTGGAAAAAGGCTGAAAGACATATCGGAGAATACTGGTTAGACAGTACATGTACCTACACAACACTGTTACTATAATACATAACGTTACAATTTAATAGTATCAAATTGTGAATTAAACCTTGCTAAAATTCAACCTTGCTAAAATGTCAATGTTGACTAAAGGTTAGACATTGTATCAACTCTTTCAGCCACAAACATGTCTTGGAAGTGATGTGTTTTCAAAGTCTGATTTTAAAATCTCTAAATCATTACCAAGCTACACCTTTCATATTCATTTGATAAATCATAAGACAGATGATAACCAATAAATTGATGGTTTTGGAAGAGTTGACAATATTTAAAGTATATATAATATTATATATCTATATACACGTACAAGCTTTATTACAAAATTATCTTTTTTAATGTGGAGGATAATGGTTGCTATCATGACTCACTGTGAAGTAATACAAGATTGCTGTTCATGTAATGAAAAACAATGAACAAATTACAAGTCCAACATTTACATACAAATTATAACCAAGCCAAGGCAATACTGTTTTAGTGCAAGAACAAAGTCCTTAAAAGTTTATTTCTGGTAAATAAGTGGTAAATCTAATACCAGTATTGCATCATTGTCAGTGAAAAGACATGCAACTTATTATAAAAACTTGTCTACAGTCAATCGAATTCATGTGAGCATCTCACATCCCTATGGATTTCATACTCTGACTCCAATATTGCATAATTATATAGATACAACATTCTAAATATTTATATTATACATATAGAGGATATTACATGGCCACTCAGATATACAATTTGTATCTTCGAGTGTTGATAATATCCTTACGAGTGAGCAAAGTGAACGAGAACGAGAATGAGAACGAGAAGATATTTAAAACTCTTATCTGCAGTGGCCATGTAAGGTTCTGTTTATTATTTACTAAACCATAAATGTTGGAATCTTTGGAAAGTCTTTGGAAAATCTTCAGAAATCTTCTGTAATTTTTGGAGTATTTCAGAAACTCTCGAAAATGCTCAGAAATT
>JANVCH010109070.1:0-13890 GCA_025505405.1 Epizoanthus rinbou | reverse complement strand
AGAGAGCAAAGGCAACTCGAAGTACATGACGGGAGTGGGCATTGCGTGTCAGACGTTGCATCATACATACATCCCAAGTGTATATATATATATATATGTATATATTTATATAGATATTGCAAGAAGAGGATTTGGCTAGTCTAATAGCTTTCCCGAGGTCTCTTGGTTGAGGCTGAGGCCAAAATAATAACGTCCGTGTATTTTGATATAATGACCGTGTTTACATGAAATGCATTGCTAATGACCATTAAGTTAATTAACTATTGTTTACCAACTGTCATTAGTACGTTATTTGAACTCTTTTTGACATCTACCATTGAATGGAAACCCACTGATTTGTTGCGGCAGTTCAGAGAAGTTCTATTCTCCACTGGCACCGCTCTGGGTTGAAAGTGTATGGTACAGCTATTTGTGCCAGCGTACATTGTACGTGGCAATTAACAGCCTTTCATGATACGCCTATTGCTGTTCGTTAATCGTCTTCACACGCTGTCACATATTTGCAAAGCTATTGAGGAGTCGCTGTTAACGTTTTTCAGATGCTAATCGTAAAGGATTGGAAACAGATATTGAAGCTAGAAGGTGTTAATGCTTCTTAACAAAAGGTTTACTTTCAAAGTATAACCCACAAACACGTCGCCCCTACTAATGACACTATACTAAAAAGATAGTTGCCGAGATATTCTTTCCTGTGTTTCAATAGATCTTTTAAGGAGTAGCAAAGCCAGTAGTAATAATATTGGGATTAACACTGGATATCTGACATATACATTACAAGAAATAAGCAAATACGACATTGACGTTGAAGACTCCATTGTGCATTTTCAGTATTACAGCTGAGCTTTCGCACAGAAAAATACCATGGCAGCTATCACAATCTATGCTTTGAGCTTGAAATAATATTAGTTACAGCTTGGTCAAAGTCTGTATTTATAAATCTCAACATTTACATCAATACTTTCTGTACATTAATTTTGGGATATAGACTTGAGAATTCTTGCAGTCCACATTTCATGCTAAGTGCTGTCTTTTCGTAAAAAAAACATAGAAAAAACAATCTGTATGGTTGACCTCCAAGGTCCATATTTACTTAGATAAAGCAAAGTGTAGGCTTTTGAATGGGCTTTTGAAGTATTCTACGCCTGTGTAATCAGTCTATCCCACATAATATGATTCCTAATTGATTCTATCAGATTTACTGTTCATTCTAGTCCCCCAAGTCAATGTCATCATCTTCCAGATCGTCTATATCCAGTTTAAGATTCTTGTTTTTTAGCCCGCGGAGGTCATCCAGAGTTCTGCCATCTGGAGATAACTGTACTTTGGTCTGATTCATGTGTGAGTTGTGAGAATTCCTGTGGTTCAACCTGGAGGGTGGCATAATAGATGCAAGTTAGGATTTATCAACACAGTGTAGACATAAACCCAAACTGTTTTTACTTCCCCTACATGTGACATAAAAAATTGATGAGAAGTTGACAAGAGAACACAGGCGCCAAATTGAAGCTAGTGATAAGTAATAAGTTCGTTGTGAATGGGGTTAAAAACGATGAGTGAACAAATTATCAATATGACAACCAGTTTGTACAAAAGAATTAGGTTAGTTAAGTTTCCTTTCATATATCGAGAAGCATATTGTTTATAGGTTCCTATATATGTCCACGTTCATCCGAGAATGTGGTTTTTTCTGAAGATGTCAAAACACAATTTAATGTATTAGATTATAGATACTTATATATATATATATATCTATATACATACACGAACGAACTACAGTAATCAACACCAGCACTTAAAATCAGTTTACAAACAGTGTTAAACTAATATTCCAGTATTCGGTTGAATTTTAAGCCATTAAGAATTGACTACATGTGGAAGCAGTTTTAATTTCTATTATAGAGGAGTAATTAATAATTTCTATTATATTTTCCTTCTTCCCCATAAGACGTCTCGTCTTGGGCTTGGCGATAGTAAAACCGTTTTTCGAATCCCAATATTTATATTGCAAAAAGAAAATATACTAGATTAAATCATGGCAGTCTAATTATAAATTTGCGCATAACTTGAACACCGCCAAAGACGTTGTACTCGATCCTTTCTGATTATAGAGCGAAAACTGGACAAACAGAATTCTAAGTGCACAGTCTGTAACCGACATTCACCATGCGGGTTTTCTTATAGCACACATATAGTTAGCTTGTTTATGTTAGCAAAGCAAGCCCGAAAGGTCTATCGCCCGAAAGGTTGTTCCAATGAGATATATTTTCACAATGGAATATATTTACATTTGGGAAAAGATTTAAAGGACAGTTTCAGATAATTTTTGTTTATCTAAGACCAAGAGGTGAGAACACCATAATGTATGTTTTTAGATTCGTTCTTTCTTTTGTCAAAAGTTAAAACATTTCTCGTAATTATTAGAAATCATTTCTTAGCTTGGTCGAATGGTAAAAATACTGCTAGGGTCATTTGAAAGTAATTCTGGGTGACGGAAATTGGAACTGAATAAAGAGTTAAAATAAATCGTTGCAAATTTTGCTGTGTCTGCTCTAGAGACGTTAATAGCTTTTGATTATTCATGACCCATGAACAGTATACCTTTTATTCCAAACGAAAATGATTTGTATCATATGAGATTTGTCTTCCTCTTCGTTGCAATTGTAGAAATATTGACAAAAAAATAGTACGCTTTTCTGTTGATTTTGCAAGATGTATAGAAGTCTAATTAGCCATAGAAAACGGAAATTTGTGTTTGTTGTGGTTTTGAAAACATCTCCTCGTTATCGCAGATAAATTGTACTTTTGACTGATTTACTTTGCCTCTGGCAGAGAACTCTGAAAGGAGTTGGCCATTGAAGCAGTATAGCGAATATATGTTTGTGTATGCTATCTTTAATGTTCCAGCATCAAGCGTGTGTAACTCATCACACATTTGAACTCATTCAAGTCATCTAAAACAGTTTTTGTACCAAACAAAATGTAATCTTCAGCAGCAAACAGAAAAACATGTTTCGGTCATATATACGTGGTATGTGTTACCTAGAACCCATCAAGTATGAAACGAAAACAAAAAATACCGAGTACAGGTACATTCGATTGCGGTAAAAAGAATCACAATAAGATCTCGATAAAGATTACATTAATCTTTTCTTGATCGGATGGTAACAGCGGTGTCGTGGATAAAACAAATATGAACATATCTTTTTGCTTGCAACGAAGGATTTTTGTTTGAAGAAAACCAATAGTTGTAAACCTGTATTTAACGGCAGCGAAGAACACAGAGGCATCATTTCAAACCAGTAACTGAATCCAGCGATCAATGTCGCTATCATTTTGTTACTTTGTGTTTGGAGTATTGCTCTTATAAAAGACGAAATGAGAGACTGCCATACAGGATGATAGTCATATCATTACAATCACCCACATAGCCTAAGACACCAACTAAACCGAAACTTAAACAACGTACACCAAGAAACAGGCAATATTTCAGTTTTTCGCTCTAAGAACTTCCAAGCATGCTAAGGAATGCCAATAAATCTTTAGAGCAAAATCAGACGTTTGTTCTCCTAGCAGATAATTTAATACTGATTTTGAAACTATTCTTAAATGTGAAAAGAGTTCTCTCTTCAAAACCGCAGTATTGCAGGTGAATAGGTGTATTTCTACTTGTGTTATTGTTTCAGGTGGCAAAGTGATGGAGATTTAGAGGGGTTCATTATCACTGTCGGTTTGGCATCAAGGAAGGCGCGTTCTTTGGCCATGTTGTTTCCTCCCTTTTGTCGCCTTCTTGTCTATTGATGTGTTTTAATAGACTAATTTTTCCCCATAAACTCCTCCTTCAAATTTGCGTCTTTGGTTTGCTGGGCAGCAGCACTGAGAAACGGCAAAGTGAGATACGATAGGAATAAAGCTGCGTTCTTTGAGGTCTCGAAAAGCTGTTACATGTTGTTCTTGTCTTTCAACAGAAGTTAAGTAATATTTTTCGCATTTTGCAGGGGATCGTTATTGGATCAAACCCAAGTAAACAAATAACCACATAAATAGAGTAATCTTTGCTAAGTACTTGAGAAAATTACGTGGTATCTATCCAAAGAGGAATTAAAGAGCTTTTTAGCGAGTTTAGGAAGCGAATCTAGTAAGCATAACATTAAAAGGGTAACTTGGCATGTCGTTGAAATGAATCGTAGCCATGTGCAGACGGGCAAGTAGATTTAGTGGCAGATGGATTTCAAACCTCATTGTGATGAAAGTGGATCTGAATATCGTTTACCTGGTGGAGAAATTCTTTAAATGAAAAACTTCTGCTTACAACTGTTAAAAATATAGTAACCTATCTGTTAGCCAGATGCTACGAAAAGACGTTTTGCTATACCTCCAAGAGATAAGTCAAGTTATTTGGCCTTTGGAGTGTCCATTTCAAGACTAAACGTTCTTCGGCGCGTATGTTATACAGAGTCAGAGTCCTCTAAACCAAATTTATCAGGAATGAAGATCGACCGAGCAGCGGAAATCACTATGTATGCTTCAAGGCACAGCGATTAATAGCAAGTTAAAAGTACATATAATAAACTTGTGTAGCCATAAACTTTACTTTAATTTGCCTATTTCCGTTTCAGAGGTGCTGAGTAGTGACTGAAGCCCCACTGGGATTTTGAACAAGATACATTGATAAATTGGAGTAGTATTAGTCTGCGATTTGTTTATACAAGTACACGTTGTACGCTATATTTTAAAAGTTTAAAGTGTTTCGGTTCTGACAAAGTAAAGAGAGTAGTATACTAGTGCGTTACACATACCTATTTTTTGCTGCCGCTGCTCTGTCCCGTTGCCTCCTGTTCTTAAACCAGTTCCCAACCTGAGTTGGAGTTAAACCTGTAGCTTGTGCCAGCTCGCGTTTTTTGGTAGGATTTGGGTAAGGATCTTGCAAGTACCACTCTCTTAATAGACTTCTTGTTCTCTCTTTGAAGCAATGGGTCTTCTGTTCACCATCCCAAATTGTCCGTGGTAGGGGAAACTTCTTTCTCACACGATATTTGTCCACTGGCCCTAAAGGCCTTCCTCGCAGTCTCTCTGCTTCTTGATAATGTGCCTCAAGCCACATCGCCTGAAGTTTGGCGTGAGAGTCTTTCGTAAAGCGATGATTTTCAAGTATGTGGTACAAGTCCCTAAAGTTACCAGTATGATAGGCAACGATAGCTCTAGCTCGGAGTACGCTTTCATGTTTGCTTAAGGCCTCTAACGTCCCAGGCGCCACAGGTAAAGACCATAGAAATCTTCCAAGCCTTTCAACATCGCCGCTTTCCTCTAACGTCTCGCACACCTGAGCAATCTGTGTTGGCGTGAATGAGAGGGTCGGAAGTGGTGCAAACATGGCTACTTTCCTTGTTCCCGGGAAATCTGGGATTGTGGTTACTGGTTGGACTCTATTAACGCTAAATGCCGGGGTGTGTCGAGCGCTCTGCAAAGTGTCAGTATTTATCACGAGTTAGAAACACAGGGCATATTATCACTACGAACGGCTATTACGTTTGTTAAGCTTCTTGATTTTCATTGGCTACATAAGTGTTAATTGCCTCGTTTCCATGGAGAAACTGTCAGTCAAAGTGACCAAGGTGTCATTAACACGAGTCGAAACAATACATTTGAGCAGATGCATGTTGAAGAACATATCGGATGACAATTTCTGTGCATTAAACGAAACCGTGTGAAAAAGGTACACAGATTTCCAATTGCCATGGCTCCCCAATTTTAAAAGCTGTTTAAAAACAATTTCCAAAAGATGAGCTTAGAAGGATTTAGCCCGGCCTAGATATCTCTATTGAAAATGTAGTAATTCGTTAAATCTTCAACAGATGTTCTACAGAAACATCAAATACAGTGCAACACACGGTACGGGAAAGCTTTTTGATCGACGGGCAGTGATTTCTTTCTTCAACAAATACAGGTTCTCTGCCGATAATAGCCCGAACTCCCACCGAGAATGAGAATGAAAGTAGTTATTGCTCAAATAGTTTACATAACCGAAAGTTAAACAACATTGTAACAGTTTGCGGTGATGACAAGGGTATTCTTTTACACTCACACCATCGTTTACCTTACGATTTGAAGTAGATGGATTAATAACTTGTGCAAACAAAAACTAAATCAGTTACTCCGTGCACCCCAACGCGTCTAAACTTCAACTTTGTGTTCTTTCTACTGATGGCTCCAAAGGTTAATGATTCGGCGCTAAAAAGCTTGATCAGTTAATTGATGGCAGTAAGAAAGTACAGTTTTGACTGGTTCACATTCGGCCAAAGGGATGGTCTAATTGTAAAAGGACTAATTGCTTTTCCCCGCCTTGCCTAAAATCATCTCGGATTCGAATAAACAATAAGCGATTGTTATGATAAATGGATTTCTTAGTGATTTTATACATTTTCGCAAACACGAACCTTTCAATCAACCAAGGTATGATGGACTCGTGCATTATATTCTTGTGAACTTTAGCAACAATTTTCTTTTGAGTGAATAGTAGATTAACACAATTTTGTCTTATCGCACGAACTCTCTAGACTGAAATAATTCTGCACACGATAAACCCCGTAGTAAAGGATCATCGTATCGTCTAAATAACGGGTTAAGTTGGCTGCGCGTATGATAGGTTCGCAGATAATATTGATTTGTTGACCAAGTGATTTACATAAAATTAAGACGAGATGTAAAGAGGTTTCGTGCCTGCGTTATACCTTTCAACGAGAGATTGAAAAGAAAAAAAAGTGCAATTAAACACAAGGATTGAAGGAACATTAGACCAAAAAAGGTATGTTTCGCATACCTATTACTGCCTTGCAGCTATCAAAATTGCATTTATTATTGTTTTCCCCCTGGAAAAGTTAGCTTTGCTTTTTAAAAGTCTTCTCAAACTGGAAGTCAATTAGGCCAACTACGAGAACATGAGATGGAAAACAAACACGGCACGCTTTTATTTGCTGCAATGATTGCTTTTCATATTAAGAGGCATTTTTCCCCTAACAGTAACTTCCTAATAATTCTTAAGATCCTAGTATAAACAAAACCTCTCATTAACTTGCCACTGTGGAAGAACACTTAACTGCGATTGTATCGCAGAAGTTGGCCCTTTCTTGTACAAAATAAAAACTTTTTAAAACATTAATAAAAAAAATTCTCTTGCGCTAATCAAGACGTTGCGTCAACGAGACATCTTTTGTATTGTATTTCGGAGAAATAAAGTATTCCAACGACGAAATATTGGCCTCTTCTCTCAAAACTTTAGTTTCCTGCTGCTTTGACATGAAATTATAAAAAAGAAACCGGACGCTTTAAAGCACTAAAAGCAGAGAGCAAACAAATTTTGAGATTTAAGTAAACAAGACACAAATATCATCCGCAGAAAATACACTTATATCGACCTAAGGCATTGATTATGCTTTCATTTAGCAAATGAATAGAAATGACTTTGGCTTGGCAAAGTATTAGGAACTTGAATGAATAAACACCTTTTAATTGTTATTAATGATTTGCCAAATGTGGCACATGCGTGTCAGCAATTAATCATTAAGACAGTTCCCTGTGGCCGTACGGCAGCATTTGCATATAGTTATACTCTCAAATTAACCTCTATTCGGTATAAGCATGGCCTTACTTCATTTCGATTGTTGATATTCGTTTATTTCCTGTTTTGCTGTAGATATTACAACTCTAGTTTGTGCCAAGATCCATTCGTGTGCCTAAGATTGCTGATAAATTATATTGACATATTGTAGATATTTCCCATGTGAATCGTAAGGAACCGCGAGGTGCTTAGAACCAAGTTATTTACCCACCTGTTTGTATTTGGAAAAATTATAAAAGTTTTGCATCGTTTTGAGCAACTGCAAGAAAGATGTGAGAGCTCAGTTGTCGGCTATCAAAATCTGTAATGCTGTATATCATCTATATGTATTGTCAAACGGATTTTATTAATATGAACTAAACCGAACAAACTTTGAAGTAAATCGCCGAAGACTTGATTGTGCAGTTACGGTATATTTCGCTTTGAGCACAACTACAAGATAACGGTCACATGTATCTCTGACACAACACTCAAAACTACAGCAAAGACACAACCACTGTAAACCAACTTTCACACTGCCATCACTAGAAAGTAGAGGAAGGCACATTGTACTAAACTACATGTAAATGCGTTTCTCTTTTCGTCTCGATTTTCATGAAGTTATTGTAAGCCGCGTTACCAGCACTCCTGTGGCCATATTGTCAAACATATGGTTCAACACTGGTTCCATAGCAATGTCTAAAATGTCTTGACAGTACAATGTACAAAGTCTGTACGGCTTTGACGAGCGGGTGCCCTCAAGACTAGCGAGGTCGGGTAGTTGGGTGTCATTAAACATTTATAGCATTTCATCTTTACAATTCTTCTGAAGTGGTGGTCACCGAGAGGCTAAAAGTCAATGATAATGAACGATCTGATCTTGGTTACTGCGCCAGTTGATTAACTGTTAGCAGCAGTACTGTTTTGAAGCGAAAAACAGTATCTTCTGCGATGGTAAAACTACGTGTCTTGTCTGATGTGTATGTTAGTTCCTAATTGAGAGTAAGTGGTCCAAAGGTAAACGCGACAACTGTGGGGACGAATGGAGTCACTTCACTCGCTCGTTGTTGACTGTTAACTTAATTTATCGACTGATGCCAGTTCCTAGCAGTTCTTTTATCAAGTTTTGATTCTGTTTTAGATTGAATAAAACAAGAGCGATAACCCATCAGCATTCTAACTAGAAAGCTGTTCTAGGTAAGAGAGAAATATACAATTGGATGCTTCAATGATTTGTCAATACTGGCTAAAACTACTGAGAATTGACAACATGACTGAAGTGATAACTACTCCGGACGTAATTCCGACTACAAGGCAATTTCAACAAACGGTAATTTTAAGATTGTCTCAAAATAACTAGACTGTATAAATGTTGATTTAGTTCTGCCGATTTTCCTATTTGTAAATTCATCTTTAGTCTTTATGTTAAATTGACTCATGTAATGGCAGCACTTATGTCTGTACACATGTTTTCTGTCTCAAGTCCTCGACTTCACATAAAATACTCTTGTCCCCGGGAATATAGCTGTTAGTTTAAGTCAGAAACCTTAGCAAAGTACAGACTAGGCAAGAAAATTGCCTCAGATTTTTGTGTTAACAACATTTGAAGGTAATGAAGCAAAACACGATCTCTTCAACACGCGAGAGGGCGGAGAACTCCTTAGTGTGAAGTTAAAGTGTAAAGACGATTTTGTCATCTTGCTAACCATAGAGTGCATTTGTGCCTTTCAGTTCAAACCTGCCTCCATCTCCGCCTCCTACGAACACCGCACAAACAAAAGAAACCCCGAGATTTTGTTTGACTTTGTTTGTAGGGAGATCAGATTTGGCTTTCTTTGATTTTCAATATTAGGAGCTATTTTGTTTACATTGCTTTCAGTCGCTATACTTCCGATCTCACTTATCACTTCTCTATCTTCTACATTCACTCTTGATTTGGCAAAACAATATTTTAGTAACTTTGAGAACGGAATTTACTCTTCAAACGGATTGTAGCGAAGACCAAAAGCAAATAAATGCCGTCATCCTTTCGTACTTATGTTCCATTTTGTGCTAATTTGTTGTAATTCTAAGAGCTAACTCAAAATTGTCTTTGATAAGTATTGAGCTCTCTTGGCAAGTTTCCCGGATCTTGATATACATTGATAAAATAGGTTTTCTTACCTGAGTAAGTCAGTATCTATTTCATGTGCAGGACACGCTGTTGTAGAGCTGTTACTAATCCCGATGATAACACTTGCTGATTAACTGTCGAGCTTCTATCCCGGGTTTCTTACAATAGTAAATGTTTTAGGGCGTGCTTCGCAGCCAAGAGATAAAAGCTGCGAGCTCTGGGGGTTAGATGCTAAACAATGACTAAACAAACAGACCGAGCATTAGACAAAATACCAAATACAATATCGGTCCCGTTCTATTACAACTAACGACCACTTGTAACGCTACTAATTGCATTTACTGTCATATGTAAATGATATAGATATAATGGATAGGCACTGGCCATTCAGGCAGACTTTTAGATCATCAGGCATATTGTGTGAACACAATAGCGCGTAATGTTAACGCACAAAGGGTTTTATGTTCGACAGTATTGAAAGGAATTGAATGGGTTTACATTCTATTAAACCACCCACTGGGGAATCTAAAAAAGCTTACTAGAGCACAATACTGCAGCCAAAGGCACTGGTGTACGAAAAAGCCCTTCTTTGCACTAATTATTGTAAAGCATGGAAATGGTTCTGTTTGAATAGCGTAAAAGTTACGCCCATACAATTATCCAAATGCTTATAGCCATGACTTGTTCATTCACATCTCGAGCCATTGACGAAATCTAAGGAGACATGTATAGTAAACAAAGTGAAACTGTAATTTTAAAACTTCTGTTCGCGGCAGCGGCAAATAAACTTTTTAATTATTACGACTTCGTCTAATTTCATTTCATTGTGGCTACAGAAAGCCTGTGTCCTGGCTGGGAGCTTGGCTACACAGTAAATTATTACTAATTGCTCACTAGAATATAGTTTTCTATTAATTGGAACTATTTTTGGAGACTTCGTCTTTCGAGTATGGGGCTTGAGATACAACAAAGTCGGTCAAGCTAGACAGTGACCTTTTTCTTTGTCTTTTCGCGTAGGGGGGCAGTTGGCCTTGCACGCTATCATATCCGTATCTCGATGATTCGTAAATGCTTCTTGTGTTAAGACATGCCCTTAAGAAGATAAATGGCCTTATCGATAACTTCGTCAAAATAACGATACAGTATAAAGCCGATTGCCACACAGTTGTACGTCACATCTCCTCCTCGAATGCCGGGGATTTTTCAGAATCACGCAACTGTTTTTGTGAGAGATTTAACGTTTTTCGTTATTGGCTTACTTTCAGGTGTCAGAGGGAGATTAAAACTCAGACACTTGAGAAAAAGCTTTATATCAAAAGCGATGATTCTTTTGCACGATTACCGAACTTGTTGTCGGTGAATATGCCCGCCGGCCACCAAGAGTCTTAGTGACAAATTTAAAAAGGGTGATTCAACTAATTACCCAGACCCTTCAACGTGAAGCACGCGAGTTCTAGTCTGCACAAATTCACTGTTTTCACCTCGTTAAGCATTTTATATATATTATGTTCGATCGGGGAACACAGAAAAGCAAATATGTGGGAATATTTAAATATGTTTGGCTTAAGTTCGTTTCTCGTAAAATATTGACATATCCAGGTGGATACTGCGAGAAATTAGCAGTGCGTGCTTCGGGGCACTGCTATTAACTTTCCAAATTTGTGGCCTTTACAGCAATTAATTCACCAGAAATAGCTACAACTAGCCAATGGCTAAATGCATTTAATATCACTTACATTATTGTAGCTAAAGACAAGGTAAACTTTAAAAAGTCGAGTCACTTGTCTCACAGATAAATTAGTGAATTAGAAGATTGACCGAAGAAGAAAATAAGAAGACAGAACTTTGCCGACAAGTAAACCATATAATGATTATATCGCAAGATTTCGCTACATAATATTAATAACGAAGTAATGGGAACTTACCCAGATTTAGATACGGCTAGAACTCACACAGAGCAACACGCGGGGAACATAACGATACTATAATGACTTTTAATTTAATCACTGACTTCTACTCTTCCAGATGTTTCTGTGAATCATATCAAACTTGGTAGTAAATAGGGTATTGAGGAAATAAACTCTCAAGATGAATGGGCAGAGAGCGACATGCATCACTTCGGATCTTCGGATATCCTTCTAAATATACTTGTAATCGTGGTTGTTCCGAGCAATTAGTTTGAAATTAGTCATAACAAATGCGACTAGCCTCCTAAGAGATGCCTGTAATTAGAGAATCATTGAGACTACAAACCTTTCTCTTGAAACATTATTTTGACTTTTCGACATAAAGGAACGAATGTGATACTTATTGTCTTTCTAAGTCTAGAGACTGACTCCTGGCGTGTGAAACGATAAAGCATCAGCGAAACATAAAGATCTCATTATTCGTTATGTCGCTTCATCGATTAGGGATGTTTGTCTCACCCTTTTGACACGTGCGGTTTTTGTTTCGTGTTATTTCGTGCGCAAAATTAAGAGATCTCATAGAAAACAACTCAATGGTTTTGATAAACTTATTGGAAAGACAACTGAAACTTATAACTTGGTTGGAAAGCAAACAAACTTTGTGTATCAAGCGCAAAAGTTGCACTGACCCACTCAACAATAACTACTGACTATAAAATGAAGCGGAGTAACGCTCGGTCGACGTTTAATACTAAGCCAGTGGTTAGTTTTTAGACCCCGGAGTTTGGCGCCGTTTTATATATTAGAAGCTTCGTTTACAACAAATTAGTGGTTATTAAATCTATTATTCAAACGTGGCGAAATATTATAGTCACAAATTAACAAATTTTGTATCGGAACAGGTATAATTGTCAGGAAAGCCGAAAGCCGACTATTCCCTTTGGCTTTGCATTATCGGGCGATATTGCAGTGTGTTTTGCAGCACGCTAGATGTGTACGTTTTCTCTGTTCAAGCATACCATACACGTAGACGGCATTAAGTACCTCTTCAAATCGATGGCTAAAAATTATTAAACTCGTTTATCTTATTTTTCTCTCAATTAGACACGAAAAATCATGACAGTTACAAATTGTAGTTGGTGCCTTGCGATACGGCTCTAACAAGCCAATGCTGATTCACTTAATCGTACATATAAATAAAGGTTCAGGTTAAAAATGTTATGACTTGTGCATCAAAACTAGAATTATAATGCTGCTGTTGTGGTACATATTTTTGATTCAGTTACAAAATAATATTTTTCGTCTATTTTAGAACATTGAGATTGCTGAATGTCATGTGATTTATTAAATATTGTACCTTCTTCAGCAAACAACATATGCTGCCAAAAATATCTGTACAAGACCTAACATTGTTTATATTATAACACTGTTGCCGGCTTTATCTTTAGAAGTCATTTTTAGTTCAGATCAATGTCTACGACATAAATAAATTGACCTCGGAAAAAATGCCGACTTTCCCGCGGCAAAATTAGTCAACTAACACTGCACGGTACTTTAGTAATGATATTACAAATTTGACTTTATACTCAATAAACCGTTATTTTCCTATTTGAATGATTAGACTTAATCAGTGTGCTGTTTATAAACACAAAATCAACCCATCAAAGTACTGTTTACCCGACAATAGAAAACATGTTTGCATTTTACAATACAGCAACGTGAAACGATTGATTGCTGCTTAAGAGAATGTAGGCGAGTGTTATAGTGGAAATTTTCCAATTACAATTATTTAATGCCTATAAAACAGGTGAGAATAATTTTACGGTGGTTTTTCCGTGCTATTGTAGAATGGAGAACACTCCTCACCACCTGGAAGCAATACAGTTTAGATTTTGAACCAAATGTCTGATTTCCAATAATATTTTAGCAAATTGTTGTCAAATAGGGTTTTGCTTTTTGGACAAAGTGTGCAGGGTGATTCCATCCTGTCTTAAAAGAAAACCTAAGAAACCCCCATGTTTATAAGTCATTATAAAATTACATTATTGAAAACAATCTTGGAAGACTCGTTGCAGTGCAGTTATATAATTACTGGCTTGTTACATGAGAGATAGATAGACAGACAGACAGATAAAATACAGAGACAGAGATCGAGGTAGGAACATAAAAATAGATATAGGTAGATAGATAGATAGATAGATATATAGATAAATAGATAGATAGATAGATAGATAGATAGATAGATAGATAGATAGATAGATAGATAGATAGATAGA
>JANVCH010108959.1:0-13910 GCA_025505405.1 Epizoanthus rinbou | reverse complement strand
TGATGGCACTCCTGACCCTGATGGCACTCGTGGCCCTGATGGCACTCCTGACCCTGATGGCACTCGTGGCCCTGATGTCACTCGTGGCCCTGATGTCACTCGTGACCCTCATGGCACTCCTGACCCTGATGTCACTCGTGGCCCTGATGGCACTCGTGACCCTCATGGCACTCCTGACCCTGATGACACTCGTGGCCCTGATGGCACTCGTGGCCCTGATGGCAAATGCTTTTAATTCGCTTCGTGTGTGGTATCTTGCGAGTCGACTTGTAGCAAGTCTAAAATCTTAAGGTAGGTCGAGTGAGGTTACAAGGTTACAATTTTTTAGTAACAGATATTTAACTATATGTAATTTATCCAGTTTTCAGTTTCCAATTTTCAATTCTTAAGTATTGTTATGCGCATTCGAAAATGCTGCATTGATGTTTGCGCAATAGAAATCCAATAAAGTTAAAGTTAAAGTTACAACAGAAGTTCTTTGATACTTGACGTGTTATGCCCAGCCTATCTCAAACAGACTGCAGTCACACGGCGGTGACCTGACACACGTTTGAGCTGAACCTTGATATATTGGGGCACTGGGTTCTAGTGTAAATGTTGTATGAAGATCATGATGCATAACAGATGACCGGACACATGCACAAATAGTATTTTTGATTGCTTTATCCATTTTATTTCTATCCATTTAATTTTCTTTACTTAAACATTCCTCTCAACAACGTTCGTACAGAGTCAGCCAGTCTCTTGCCAGTGGCGTCCATTTAGCTGCTGCTCGCTGAAGGCAAGTCGGGCGCTACACTTTGAAGCAGACTGTTGTTACTGGCTTTCCCAAATAGAGTCAGCAGTAATGCCACTCCGTATCCCGTAGCTCGTTCACCCTGCCGACACAACGGTACACATATTAGCAACATAGGATCAAGATATAACATAACAGGCTAAATACGCTACTAAAAATAACCTTACTTGCGGAATATTACATCTTAAAGCCACCTTGTTAGTTTGGAGAGGGAACATTTCATAAGGCCCATAAGCGTTCACTAGAAAAAGCGTTTACTCTGTACAAATATTGATCTTCCCTTTACAAATATCACCCTGCCCCTTACGCGCCTTACACAAAGGTAAAGAAGAGACAAAAACACAACATCCAACACTTTTGCCCCCAAACTCGTAAGACTTGTTAGTTTATCGCTTACATGATGCACTGGAGCCGCCATGTCGATGTGCAACCAGCTTCCAGGATAGTCAAATCCCAGATGAGCCCCTGTTGAGACAAGCCATTCACTTGTTGTAAGTAAGCACATCCACTCGCTCAAGAAACCCACAACACAGCAAACCAAAGCAAAGCATCGCACAGTACACCATAGCACAGCACAACACACCTCCATAGCACAGCACAACGCATTACAATGCAATACAGAACAATACAGCATAGCACAGTACAGCACAGTTCAGCAATACAATACAGTGTAGTACAATGCAAAACATTTATTGGTACCAATAGTTGCAAATAATACAACATGCATACAATACAATGCAATTGTTTACACAAACTACCAAAAATCGCCATGAATCTAAGACATACAACAATGTGATATTCGGCTGAGTGAGCAAATTCATAATTCAAGTGAAACATTGGAACAAGGGAGTTCTGCAGATGGCCCCGAGGTATATCAGCATTTCACCGCAAGATATCAATAACTGTTCAATGAGAATACCATTATATAAATGTACGATAAAGTATCATCTGAGGATTCAGAACGCTATAGCAGACAACACCAAGGATTTCCTTACCCTCACATAGTTAGACACAGGTTTCGCTGACTACAGCCTTATACGTAACAACTGAATAATATATGGACATTTTACGTAGTTGAATATATACTAGCCAGAAGGAAAATACGGTGTCTGCATGCTTTGCAGGCAAAAATTATACAATAACACAGTACCATTGAATAAATCACGATAACTTACCAATAAATAGTCCAGCACAAGAGCTTTGAGCATTATCACGGTTCTAAATGCAATCACAAAAAAAAATAATTGGAAACAAACTGGCCACAACAAGGAGAAACGTAAAAATATAATCTAAAAGATCACACCAAATATGATATTTTTGTGGTAAATCACTGTAAATCTGAACACAAAATGGCCTGATGAGGACCCTTTCGGGTCGAAAGATCTAGAAACATTCAGACACACACAAGCTCAAAACTTGTTGTGAAATGATATTTTTTGAAATTAGATTGCAAAGTGTATTCCAACTTTAGAGTTACTGTACATTCCGAGTATAAAAGCAACTGATTCGCGGGAAATCAGACCTACATACTACTTCTCAGCCCTAGAAAACACCTACAACTCTGATGACCCTCGCACCTTTAAAACAATCTGTGTAAAATGTAACTCTCCACGAAGCCTAACCAGTAAACTTTCCTGTTGCTACTAAAGTTTTTATAATTAGTTTTATTAAAACCTTATTTTTAGTTTTATGGGCCCGCAGTAATTGGCCAACGCTGTTGCGGTAACCCCGCCATAAGTAATTTATTATTTAATGTGTGTGTGTGTTGTTTCTTCTGTTTATTCAACTGTAAATTTAATGGCGAATCTAATAAAATAAAATAAAGGAGAAAAGAAAATTGTTAAGAGGAAGAGAAGAGATTGATGCAGATAAATGTAGTGGAAGATGGAGAGCTGAGCAGAGGAGGAGATAGTAGAAGAGGAGAGAGGAAAAGGAAGCGAAGAAGGGATCAGGAAGCATGAGCACGAGCAGAGAATGACAGAGGGGAGAAAAGACAAAGAAAAAGAAGGGAGCAGGTACCAGAAAAGCGGAGGAGTGTATTTGTTCCATTAAAATTGTAAATAATGTTATGTATAATAGTAAATTAAAGTGTTACATTGAAGATATATGGTGTTCTCATTGCCTAACTGATTTTTGACACTTTTAATTTAGCATGCATGCTCACCTATATGATGGTAGGGTTATCCAACCATACGCAGCACTCCTATATATCAGCCAGGTTACCTAACCATATGCAGTGCTCCTATAGGTTACATAATGTTAATAAGCCCGATCAAAATTTCTAATTAAACTAGCTAGTACTCTTTTTTCCATTTTAAAAAGATTGTATACAAGATGGCCAACAAATGCGACAAGAACTCTGCAGCAAAAACAACAGCCAAGGTCGGAATTACTGCACAGTTTCTCATTAATAATTTTTCTAACTTGCCTAGCCCCAGTAATTTTCTTAAAGGTCATGTCCTGTTCATTTATGTTACTTCTAGTGACCGAAGGCGACAATAGACAGTAAACCAATTGCTGTCACTCATCCCATTTTGCCAGAAGACCAACATCAGCTGATATTGAAGAAACTCCATTCTGAAGTGAAGATGGCTGAGATAAGTTTGATCAGATGCTTGATTTAGCCGTCAGTCCCACTTTGTCTACATGTAAGTCTCAATCCAACCCTTTATCCCAGCCATGCCAAACTAACCTTGAAGAAGGGCCATCTACAAGACCAGTGCCAAACTCTCCTCTGAAAACTAGGCAAACGCGAAAGTGCAAATCATGTGCAATTCGCAAAGCCAGTTTAATTTCCATGAAAGCTAGACATCAGCAGTGGGTACAAAAGAATAAGAGCGAAAGAAACAGCAAGACTGTAAAGGTTCTGAGGCAGAAAGTAAAGCGAAAAAAATACACAGTTGTTGAAGCTAAAGGAGAAGTTTGAAAGTTCGAAAGTCGCCAAAGATCTGACAACAACGAAGAGAGTCCTGTCATCAGCAGAAAAGAAGCATAAGAAATTGAAATTGTCACAAAAAAAGTCAAAGGCAAATCTGACTGCACGTCTCTCAAAAGAATATGAGGAGTCACTGGGCGCACTAAAGGCAATGGTTGCTGATAAGGATGAAAAAATCCACCACCTGCAGAATGACAAGCTTGTATTGGAGGAACAGGTAAGTGAGTTGCAGGCAGAGAGCATTGAGGCAAAAGTGGATGGGAAGTCATATTCAGCCAAAATGCGAATGATGGTGTATGATGATTGCATAGTAAATCAGGTCCCAACAAGCAATATCCCTACGCTCATCGAGAAATCTTCTGATCGCTTTGGCTTGAGCTTAGATGATGTTCCTCATAGGTCCACAGTTGAGGCAATCACCCGAGAGCTTGGTGCGGTTGCGGAGCTTCAAGCTGCTGAAGCAATTCTGGACAACTGCACACTTGGTTTTGACGTGACCACTCAGGAAGGTGTACATGTCAACAGCATACACATTACAACACCTGCCATCTGTTACTCAGTTGCTGTGGATGAGTTGGCTGGCGGAACAGCTCAAGATTACAAGAATCACATCGAAGATTCTGTTGATGATCTTGCAACTGTTTACTGCCATGTTCATGAAACTGAAGAAGAACCAGTCAGAGAGAAATTAATAGGTCACATCACAAACACAATGACAGATCGATGTGCTGCGAATCATGCCACAATTGAACTGTTGAATGGGTCCTGGGGGAAATCCCTAAATGAATTGAACTGCGACCTTCATCCACTTGACAGCATTGCCACAAAGGCACGGAATGCACTGAAAGAATATGAGCAGCAGAATAATATTAAGGGGAAGGTCTATGGAACTGATTGAATGGCTGGCAACGTTGTTCTTCAGCTGAATAAAATGAGGTACAAGGATGGCAAGGGAGACACACGTGGCTTCACAACCTTCCTTGATGCAGAAGGGCTGCCACATGGCATCCTCCCTCGATACCGCGATAATCGCCTCCATATACTATTTTCATACTGCAGGGGTGCTAGTGGAACACTATCAGTTATTTATGAAATATCTCATGACGGGCACACCATGTGGCGGTCTTCGAGCTAGTATCAAGGGTGATCTGAACACCACTACAGCTCATGTGGAATTGCACGTGTTGGGGCTCATTGGCAAATTGCTGACAGTGCCTTGGATGAAACAGTTCTACACATCTGCAAGCAAACAGATTAACCATGTCCAAGGGATCGAGATTGTTAGGGTCATTGTTGCGAAGTTGAAGGGAAAGTTGGAGTCACCTATCGATCTCCTTACATGCTCTGACGATTTCTTTGGGAACTCTTTGCATCCCAGCAGTGACCTCACACTCTTGAAACTGATAGAACCACCGAAGGACGAATCTCTGTTTGAGTCCACAATGAAGTGTTGCTTGAAGTCAGTTATTCAAGTTTTGGAAAGGCAGTACAACAGGTACTTTCAATATGACATTTCTGAAAAGCTGATAGAGGAAACGAAATCTGCAAGGTCACACAATATTGATGCTGAAGAGATAATGGGGATGTTTAGTGCAGCAAAAAAGAAGTCCCCCAATGCCACCATTTGCTACATATCATGTAAAATGCGAGCAAAAAAGAACAGGACAGTTGAGTATGTGGATGGTTTGGATGAGAAAAGAGGGATGGTTTTGAGGAAGGCTGTGCAGTTGGGTCAGCAGCAGAGGAGGAAAAGGAAGATGAAGCAGAATGATTTGAGGTTGGAGTTGTTGAGGAGGGAAGCTGAGAAGCAGCAGGCAAGAGATGCAACAGAAAGGCGGAAAGTAGAGGAAACTGAAGAGTACTGAGGTGGAGAAACTTGGAGAGCAGTTTCCTGAAATTGGTGAAGAGAAGTTGCAGAAGCTGGTCGAATTGTTAAGTGGTAAGGCTGTTGGGAAATAGTTGTGTCACGTGTGGTTGGAAGATGGAAGTCGTGTTGTTTATAATGGTAATATTGAACAGCTCATAGAGGGGCAACTGAAGTATGAGGTGGGGTACTGGGCAGAAGATGAAAGTTATGAGGATGGGCTGTTCAATATAAACCGTAGCTCTTGGGAATACTCTTCAGTCTTCTGTCGTACATCAGTGACGCACAGAATCCACGTTTAACAATAAACTACTACCAAGCCAAACCGAGTCGTGGTTTACTGCCAAGCAAGTTTATTCCCCAAGTTACAAGTCTAAAATCTGTTTGGTAACAGATTTCTGGTTGGAGAATCCGGTAAGTGATCGGTTCTGTCCATCACTTTGAGTTATTTGGGGTTGGGATTGCCAACCAAGTTGTATTCGTTGCCGTTTGTTATTTAATTTAAAAGCGCAATAGGTTCAACCGTTAGTACAAGAGAACAAATGCACTTATAGGGATAGAACAGTTGTTTTCAGAACTAAGACTGAAACAGCTCTTTCAGAGCTACGTTAGGTTCGATTTGTGTATGCCGTATGTTTGATGCCATTTTATGTTGGAATGCTGTGATATATTGATACAATTTATGTAAGAATTTAATGTAATTGCTGTATGAATTTGATGCTATTGACAAGCTGGGAGAAAATGTAAGTCAGGGAAGGTCTAAACCCATTTACATTACAGTCATTATTGAAATTCTGTGAGTCGAGCAAAACAATTTTTTCCCCACACCGATGCTAAAACTTACGCCTGAAATTATTTGAACTGTTACAACAAAATTTTCGTAGTAAAGTTTTGTTAAGGAATCAAGCTGTTGACCAGAAATAAATCTAAGAAACAGGGCAAGGAAAAAGACGCTAAAAGTAAAAACAAAACAATTTGGGACTGCGGCACACAGTCACAGACACTACATCAAAGCAATCTTTGGACTGATAAAACTTTTACTACAACAACTCCAGAACCTGATCAACAAATGTACCAACAACAACCAACAGAACCAATAGAAAATAATACAAACAACACTACAGAAAACAATACAGAAAAGAATATAGAACATAATACTGAAAACAACATGCCTTTAGGAGGCAAAGAAGCGGTCCCTTTAGAAAACCCTGAACAGGCAGATCAGTTGGTGGCTGCACTTTCAAGTCACTTAAATTCACAAAACACGATAAAATTACCTCAATTTTTGGGCGCAGATCACGAAGATATAAATGCCTTTCTATCTCGATTTGACAGAACTACGAAATTTTATAAATGGAACGAACAAAAGAGTAAGGATGCACTAGAAATTAATCTGGAAGGAAATGCTAGTGTTTGGTTTGATACCACTCCGGGGCTAGCCGAAAAGGATTATGAGGGATTAAAAGAAGCCTTACGACAACAATTCCATTCCTCATCCAATAAATGGGTTTTAAGACAAAAAGTCAATGACAGAAAACAAAAACCACACGAAACAAAATGAAAATGAAAATGAAAATGCCATGGAAATTAGATGAACGAGACGCTGTATTGACTTAACACAGCAAGAGTGCTTAATTTTTTTTTGCAAGGTTTAAAAACCTAAATAAAAAATCATGTAATTTTAAATCAGCCCAAAACGAAACTCAAAGAATCGGTACCAGATCAAAAACCAATTGATCGCACTGATGAGATACTCAAGGCAGTCACAGCCTTACAGCAGGGAAGTAAAGATAAACTGACGCCAACGGTGGCAGGTTTTACTCCCATGGGGCCCCCCACCAACTGGGACAGGGGTTCCCAACAAAACTCGCTCACGCGAGATGATATCGCTCAGATAGTTCGACAAGAAATGCGCAGGGGTGGGAATAGCCAATCCAGGGGCCGACTGGGCAACACGAGGAATAGAAGAACTTTTGATGGCCGTCCCATTTGTAATATATGCAATAGAGCTGGCCATGTTTCTTACATATGTCACAATAGAAATAACCAGAATGGACGAGATCCTAGAATACCATACCGGGGAGACCAGGGTAGGCAAAATGCTGGGGAGGACCGATATCAACTCCAAGGGCAGGACCGACAACAACAACCACACCCAAACTAGGTGGGGTCTTAGAAGATCGGGAAATTCACAAGACCCTTAATGATAATGGCATATAGACTAACCTCACACAAAATACAAACAAAGACACTGCGACTAGCCAGGCATTAGATATTAAATTTTGAAATTGACGCAAAACCAGTCGACACTAAAGTTCATGTAGCAGCAGCACAATTGATGTAACTTGTATTTCAGAAGCTCTCAACGCCCTCGGTGCCGTGCAGTATTTTTCAACGCTTGACATGCACTCCGGTTATTGGCAAATTGAAATGTCGGAAGACTCAAAAGATAAAACAGCTTTCATTACACATAACGGCTTGTGGGAATTCAATATTCTTCCTTTTGGCTTATGTAATAGCCCAGGCACTTTCCAACATTTAATGACACATATTTCACGAGGCCTTGAATGGTCACTTGTTTCGTATATATTGATTATCTGATCATTTTCCCTCGTACTTTCAACGACCATCTCCAACACTTAGAGGAAGTTTTCAAATGACTTCGCAAAGCCAATGTTAAACTAAAACCTTCAAAATGTCATTTTGTAAAAGAACAAGTAGAATATTTAGGACACATTGTCTCAAAATCAGGGCTACAACCAAACCCTGAAAAGATTTGTGCAGTTAAGGAATTTCCGGTTCCTAAAACAACAACAGATGTCCGTAGTTTTCTTGGACTTGCAAATTATTATCGCCATTTCATTAAAGGTTTTGCCCAAATTGCAGCCCCTTTAAACAAATTGACAAGTAACAATGTAAAGTTCACATGGGATGAGGCCTGTACAACAGCTTTTGACAAACTTAAAGATGCTCTTGTTTCGACACCAATCCTCGCATATCCAGATTTTAACCTTCCAATTCACTTGTATGTTGATGCTAGTCAGGACGGAATATAGGTCTAACTTTAGGTCAAATTGTAAACAAAGCCGAAAGGAATTATAGCGCGACCGAACGGTAAGCCTTAGCAGTTATCAATGGCATAAAATGTTTTCAACCTTACTTATACGGTCGCAAATTCACAATCCATACTGATCATAACGCGTTGAAATGGTTCATGTCAATAGAACACCCTACTGACCGTCTCGCTCGTTGGGCATTGCTGATTCAACAATTTGATTTTGATATCATTCACCGTGCTGGCACTGCCAATGGCAATGCCGATGCCTTATTGCGTCGCCCTTATGGCACCTACACACTCAATGCACTCAAAGGCTCAGGATTCCAACCATCTCGAATTTATGACCTGCAACGCCGAATAATGCTAACAGCAGACTTTTTCTTTATTGATAGTGACCAATTGTTGTACAGGCTAGAAAATACAAGCAAAACATCCGAAAACGGGAGGCTCGCTCTTTTAGTGATTCCAACAGCAATGAAACAGGAAGTAATAGAGAGTGCACATGATAGTCTCACTATGCAGTACCAAACACTACAGCTGAAACAATTGCAAGATTACTCGTCGAAGAAATTATTTCTCGTCATAGCGCTCCACGGACTTTACTGTCAGATCAAGGAGCGAATTTTCTTTCGTCACTTAAAGCAGAAGTATGTAAACTATACCGCATTAGGAAGACAAACTCTTCTGGGTACCACCCACAAACTGACGGGGTTGTTGAACACTTTAATGCTACTTTATGCCAAACACTGTCAATGTACGTGACTAGAAATAAAACAGACTGGGATACTTTCATTCCTGCCACTCTTGCAGGTTTTTGATTCGAGTTTTGCTGCATTTTCGTTACCTTTTCGATACTGTGTTTTCGTTTAAAAGAAAACGCAGTTTCACGACACATCATTTACGGTAAGGGAATAACCTTACATCACGATATTACCAACTTGATCGACACTTTTCATATTATAACACTGCACCTCATTGATATTTATTATGACGCAATTTTAAACAAAAATAAATAAATAAATAAAACTATGCAAGAGCAATCAAAAACAAAACCAAAACGTCAAAAACAAACAAAAACACATTTAACTATATACACTTTATGAATTGTATTTTACATTTCGGATGTTAACAATAACAAATTCGAGATTAACGGATAGTCATCAGTGGTCGCGATTTCACGGCCTTTTAATTAAATAATCACTATATCACTATTTTATTCGTTTTCCATTTTACCGCACTTTTAAACATTGGACAAATTTGCACAAATATACTTTTCACACTATAAAATATTTGGCTTGTAGTCGAAGGGACTCGACTCTTGAAAGGGGGGATATTTGTAGAGAAGCATTTTCACAATAAACTACTTTAAACCAAGAAATGAGTTAGGACTAGAATCATAAACAAGAATAATTTACTTTTCTTAGCCATTGTGTTTACACGTGCGGTGAAACAACTTGGCTTTTGAGAAACCGGCTGAAAGGAATACCAGTAAACAGCAATTAACTAGCAGGCTTAAGGCTGCGGTTCCACTTGTGCTAGAAGCGTGCTTAAAGCAGGCTTCCAATTGACGTCATAGTTAAGCATGCTTAGCTCCCCAAGCATGACTACGGTTTCATTTGTAAAAATTATTGTGCTAAACAAACAAAAATGTAACTTCCCGCCTTTAATTAAATTAAGAATATGTTTTTTAAGGCGCAAAAACGATGGCTAACGCAACTCTTGTTCTGGTTTTTTGTGTTTTATCTGATTATTCGACGTTTGCAAAGTGTTCGAAACTTCAGTCACTTGCTTCATAGACGACGGATTTTGTTTGCGATACTCCAGTCAGTACGGAGACGTCGCCAGATGTTGGCTTTGACTTTTCTGAATACTACTTCAGAACAAACCCTTTGTGAGAGGGAAATAAGACGACGACCCTAGATTTTGGCGCGCCCGTTAATAGGATGGTTTGAAGTGAAAGATACTGGAAAGAACACTTCAGAATGACCAAAGGGACGACTGCACGACTGCCACTGGCGCCAAACTCTAGTCTTTGCTCGGGACGACCACGAGATGTCGTTTGCTCGCCAAGGAAAAATATGGAAGGATTCATGACTGAAAACAAGGGCTGTTGCGGATAGTGAGACATATATAAGCTAATATATATATACTGGCAAGTGGCGATAGACGGATAGTAGGAACAATTCACGTTCAGAGTGTTTCAAATCGAACTACCAAATCTCACACAAGATAGCGAAAATTTACTTTTGAGTATACAATTAAACTTGAAGCAAAAATGAATTTTCCCGGGTTGTCATACAAAACACATACGATTGGCTAATACTGTTTATATACTTCAGATTTATTTGTATAGCAAACTTCTAACGCATCCACCCAGCTGAACAAACGCGAGCAACTAACCGGAAGACATAACCAATCAGATTAAAGCAACGCGCACTATTTATTTGACTTCTGACACGATTGGACCTAATTTGTCATAAGCCGAGTGTGTCCACGCCATCAATTTGGCTGTCAGTTGTAAGAAATTACAGCAGGCAGCAAACGAAGAACTCCGCGCACGTTGAATCCGATACTTTGTCTAAAATTGTAAGTAACAAAACGATTAACTGCAGTGCAAGTTATGCGTTAAATTTAGTTCCACCCCTTACAATTAAGCTAGTGTTTCTTAACCACACTATTAGAAAAATAGACTGTTTTTAGTGTGCTCAAACCGCTTTTTTGTAATCCGTTGTTGGTAACTATGTTGTGGGCAAGAGAACGGAATATTTTAACAAACTTGGACAAAGAATAATATAAAAACGTAGTTCTGGTACTTCTGTTCTCTCTTTCATTTCGTTCATCTCTTTTGAAGTGTTTCGCAGAATAAAAAACAAAAGCAAAAAATACACTTGGGGTCTTGTATAGGCAGCTGCTTTTATTAATATTTATGAATGGCAACACGCCACCTCGCGTGATATTCAGCGAGTGTGCACTTGGGTTAGTCAAGCCATTTTATTGCGCTTTTAAGAACTACTTTTCCTCCTCAAAAGCACTTGATCTCTTATTACGCGTTCAAATCCAACCAGATTTCCCACATGCAAAGCTTGCATGCCCTTCATGGATATTTCCTAACCGTGGCCGTGGTTTAGTTGTGCTGAGTTATAGTTTAGTATCAATTTATAACGGATCTAAACTCTGCTGTCACAGGACGTGTTGGGGCCACTGAACGACACCTGTGACGCGCAGAACTGCTGCCAACACCGACTTAGAAAGACAAATAAATAGTTTTTTATACTTTAAAGGTAGAAATGCGACAATCAGCTTAAATTAAGTGGGAGGTCTGGTTGGATTTTAACGCGTAATAAGAGATGAAGTGTTTGAGGAGGAAAAGTAGTTTTTAAAAGCGCAAGAAAATGGCTCGACTAACCCAAGTGCACACTCGCTGAATATCACGCGAGGTGGCGTGTTTCCACACATAAATATTAATAAAAGCAGCTGACTATACAAGACCCCAAGTGTACACTGGGCGAATATATCGCACAGAGTGGGTACGCACCCATTTAAAATTAACAAAATGTGTGGGCTAAACGATTTTGTACATACGCCCTGAATATCGCGGATATGGTGCGCGTGCATTTAAAGACCTATTTGCACCCAAGATGCTTTGCGTGCATCACTGAATTCTCAGGACCTAATAAATTAAGGAGGAAAAATTCAGTTTTGTCACATTGAAATTGAAATCGAGACAACTATCTGTATGCTGTCAGCGTGATCCAGGAGGCTCTCAATGCTGCACCTGTTTGGACTGCCAACTGCACCAGTAACGACTAGCACGCGTTAGGCAGGCTTTATTTCATTTTATTTTCTCAATGTTTTTTCAGCTCCGACATTATTCAATTTTTAGTCACTTAAAACCCATAAAATGACCGTGATATTTTGTCAATCTGCAAGCGCTGGTGAAGGTTATTGTGCAACGGTGGAGAAGCGCACATAAAATGAAATATATTTACTAGTTATTAGGTTTCTGACAGATCAGCTCTAGCCGTTAGCTAGTCACTCTCTCTCAGTTTGTATTGCATTAATAAAGCTCTCACAACAAGTAACCAGCTGAACAAACGCAAACAACTAACCGGAAGAAAGTTTAAAGAATTGGATCAAAGCAACACGCTTTATTTGACTTCTACCACGGGAGTAGATGTAATTTCTCATAGGCACTGTCCCTGCCAACAGCCGTCTGATTAAAAGGTTCCAAGAGGCGGCAAATCAAGAACACCAGACACATTGAATCCCCTACTTTGCAAAAAAGTGTAAGTAAAGTAGCCTTCACGGTCCATCATTGCAATGGTGGTAATTCGTTAAATTTAGTCCCACCCCTTTATACTGACAAGCGAATGTGTATCTCAACCATTCGATTTCACGGTAAGTTACTGTACATGGCGTAAAAGGCTGTTTTCAGTATACTTAAAATACTTTTTTAGGTCATTGCAGGTGTTTTATACACGTTTTGCTTTCTTTAAAAGCCAGATAAACTGAACATAGTACAAAATCGGAAACTTTTTCAAAGTGGATCTCCTTTCTCAGCCTGAGTACATGACTATTTGAGAGAAGACAAAAGCCCATGCAATCCGTGCATGCTACACATTGCTTTTGTATGTCAAGCTTTGCGAACAATTGGGTCGACTGTTTACAATGAACGCACTAATTTTGCCCTTAGAATGGTGACGAAGTCGGTAAATGTGATGTATTATTAAGTAAAAACGCAGAATGTTTGACAAAACTCGTGAAAAGTTGGGGTCAACCACTTGTGTCAATGGTTTCTAGAAACGTTTAACGTCTTCTTCTTTTTCAAATAACCGATTCCTTGGCAAAAAAAAGTCGATCTCCAAAAGTCAAGTGACCTATGACGTCGCTTCACCTAACTAGGGATTACAGTCTACATATTTGTCTTGAAATACATGATCGCTGTAACAAACCCAACAAACAACACGGTAAACTTGCATATGTTGGGGATTACATTTGTGGGCAAAGACTACATTTGTGAGCGGCTATATAGCAACCCACAAATGTAATCCCACCCAGTGATTAGTACAATTAGAAAGTGTAGCGATCACTTATGTGCAATATCAACTAAGTCCGTGAACTAGGAGGCGAACTTTTGGGGGCGATTAGACTGCAAAACAGTCCCTTCTTTCGCCAGAAATCAGTCGAGAACGGGACCGCTGAGCGATTTTGGCAGCGCGGTCGGCGAAGGGCCTCTTGCCCCATTCTTCTCTTCGCC
>JANVCH010108850.1:0-13912 GCA_025505405.1 Epizoanthus rinbou | reverse complement strand
TGACATCAACGCATGCGAGATTAATGAAAAACAATAAGATGTAGATATTGGATTCCTTAAAAGAGCGCAATAAACCATTGCTGTGTTAAATAGTCCGAGGAAGACAGACGGCTTTCATCTTCAGTTTGTGTTGGTGGTTGCTCTTCATTGGTGTCACTAGCGATCTTTCGTCCACGTATTCTTCATCCTCCGAATCACTACTGTTACCACAGTGAGAATGGACAAATATTTTTCGGATTTTAATTTTGCGGGAGCACTTTTGTGGGGATAAATGTTGCGAATTCCCGAAAATCCACCAAATTTGAAAAAATTAAACCCCGCTAAAATGTTTATCTATACGGTAAGGTAATTGTGTTTCTATCGATAAATCAATTGAAAATTGAAGTGTTTTGTTTTTCACCGTGAGCGTGGAAGGTTTAAGCTGACGTTTCGAGGGCTAGCTTCGTCAGAGCGAAAGAGGGGATTATAGACGAAGTTGGAATTGATAGACTATATAATTTGGGTAGTATATATGAAATGTAATTTGCAAATGAAGTTTTGTTCCTTGCGTTTACGGTTGTCATTACTACCATTACTACTATATTTTCAAAAACTCTGTGATTCTTCATTACAAAGACCCGATCAACACAGCAGAATCATTCTAATAATTCGTAATAAATCGACAGCCAAGGATTATAGTTTTGACTCACTTTGTTTGTTTGAGATACATCCTTTAGAAACTAACTTTACGTTCTTTCAAACACAACAACTGGCTATCAATAACGTTGATTTATTCATTGTCATATAATGCGTAAAGCCCATAATAGTTAATTTGGTGTTTCTTTAGAAATCTCACCACCAAACCAGGGGTTCTTACTGCTCGGTAATTATAACCATTGTTTATTGCGAGTGTTTATGGTGAAGAATACCAGTCGAGAAATTGATATTGGGCGAAACCAGCGATCATGTTTCATCGTAATGCCCGCGTATTTATTCCACTACGCATTGTCAAATCCTCTCACGTATAATATACATTTTGAAAAGACGTGCTCGTTTGACCGAGCCTGCCAGTGAAACTATTTAGTAAAAATTAATGAAGTAAATTCAGAAACCACTAGCTCCTCCGAGCATCTCAGCCTGAGTGACCAATATCGTTTTAGCGATGCACGTGGCCGAAATGGTGTTCGATTGAACATTCAACTGAAAGTATGCATGAGGACTTAGAAGTGTTTAAGGGTTGACTCTGACTACAACTTTTGAAAAACGAACGTTTCGGCCGCTACATTTTTATTGCGTCCTGGCGAGTTCTTAGAAGCTCTATAGAAAGGTGTTTTATAGTTTCTAAGAACTCGCCAGGACGCCATAAACATTAGCTGATTAAGGCAGCAGTAGCGGACGAAACGTTCGTTTTTCAAAAGTTTTAGTCAAAATTCATATAAAATCAACAGGGCGTTCTCTAAGAAATCGGAGACACAATTTTGCAGTTCAACATGTGGAAAATGGATTACAAAACAAATTAGAACTGTTGACTTTGACTCACCGGAGAATAAACGTCTTTTGTAAAAAGTCTTAAAATAAAACAGGCTTGATTTTAATGTACAACAACTTTTTCAAATTATCAGAAATACAAAAAATCTACATTTATCAACCTTTCTGAAAATATATAATTTATTGGGGATTGCACGAGTATTTACGGCGTAGAGTGCCATTCAGAACAGGCAATTCAAAGACTCCTGTGATCAGGTGTTTTATGCTTTCTAAGAACTCGCCAAGACGCCATAGCATTAGCTGACGAAGACGGCAGTAGCGCCCGAAACGTTCGTTTTCAAACGTTTTAGTCAGAGTCAACCCTTAAAATTTCCAGATTTTAGACATGCACGACTACAAATCAAGCATTTTTTACTGTATAAGGACTTGGTGAGAAACAATAAGAGATAGATACTGGGTGGCTTAGAAAAAGGTGCCGCCTTTGGAGTATAAATGTACTAAGTCTATTACAAGATATGTAGATGCGAAAACACTGCTTTCTTGATAGGTGACAGATAAAGTAAAGACTGGACGGAGCAGCGGGGAATTTAATAATAGAAGACAAAGAACGAAAAATAACTCGTAAGCTTTTACACAATTGTGACGGGGTTTATTTGTGTTTTCATATGATAAATGCTTGTTGTTTACTAGTTAAAACGAAACGTTTTTATTCTACATTATTCATCATTGTAAATATGTTTTGCAGTAGGCCTTGTGTCTAAAGACAGCGTTGTTATCCTCAATATGATAGTAAACTACTGAAATATCATGTCAGCCTTCAATTTATAAGCGAGCAAAAAAGTATTAATTATTTATACGCTACTGAAATGCGAACATATTTGTACTATTTGGCAAACTTATTTGTATTATGCAGTAAAGTACGAACATCAATAAATATGGTGAAAACTGCAAAATAGTTTTGTATCTGTCAACAAAATTGACACTGAGGCGTATTTTAGTATCTTTTCCAACAAATACCTAATCGAAATTTGGTGCCTATCTAGTCATCAACTGCGTACAGGCGGCATGCGTACCCAACAGTTTCATTACTGCCTGGAGTGCAGCAACTTTCACTTTCACTTTCAGAACTGTTCTTTCCGGTCTCTGAATCACTTTCCGGATTATCATCTTTGTCTTTAGGCATCGTTCCAATGCTATGTAATCCAATGATCTTGGCATCATCATTTGCGATAAGAGCGGCTCCTGAATCGCCTCCTTGTGTTGGAAGCTCGTACTCGATCATGTTTTCCCAGTAGGTGTAATATCTTCCCTCGCTGTCTCTCCCACCCAAGACACACGTTACAGAAGCGTCTGTTGCTTTAACAGTGCCACTAAGCTCGCCAGAAGAACTTCCAGTCATTTTAAAGCTTTCTCCGACTCTTGGTTCTCTAATACCAGCAACATTACTTGACTCATGGACTGAATCATTTGCATTGGCCCACAAAACATCTAGTTGATTGTATTGGGCGTCAACCATTCTCCTTCCCCTTAGACGTCTCCTGTGTTTTTCAACGGGATGAAACCCAGTGATAGGACATAGTTCTTGCCTTTCGCTAGGATGATGCAGCATTTCTCCGGTGCGAGTTTCATCGAAATCAATCAAATGTGCGCTAGTAAGAATTCTCTTGACAGGTTCATTCCCTTCTTCACCCTGCAGTGGATAGGGGAGAACTCCTCCGATAGTGGCTCTATCTACTCTTTCTTCCAAATGCGGGTTAGCAACGTAAACGGAATCGCCTGCTTTTGCTTGAGGGACAAGTGTTCCAGCAACCTGTACGACATCCGTATCAATGAATTTGGTTTTTTCCCGACTTTTCTTTACTGAGAGACACTAGAGGGGGATTATTTTGGATTCGGAAATCTTGGCAAGCGGTTTAACCTTCTTAATGACTTTTAATACCAATTGCAAGGCTTGTAGAGCTGTTTCTCTTCCCTTGGTTTTCTTTTGTCCTACACTGATAGCAACGATATTGTTGTCACCTAAATAATATCTATACTTCTTGACAAGTGAACGAGATTCTGTCTCTGTCAGCTTGTGCTTCTCAGGCGCGGGTTCTTTATCAGGCACAGCATCGAGATTACTGACGCTATCTGTACGCGATTGTATGGTGCGGGCGTTGAATAGTTTTATTTTTCGTTTCACTTTTCTAATAATGAGTTTGGGTGTGTTTCGGGTGAGACTTGAGATTCTTTATTGTGAGAGACACGAGAGAAAATGTTTGTATATAAATAAGTAAGAACAATAAGACGAACAATGAATGGTTCTTTGGTTTATTAGTATTTATAGACGAGATCAACAGGATGCACAAACCGAACTTGCCAGTGAAACGACTTAGTAAAAATGAATGAAGTGAATCAGAAACCACTCCTAGGCCTACTCCGGGTCCTTAAGTCGCCGCGACTTATCGCGACTTATGGCGACTTAAGGCGACTTAAGGAAAATAGATAGGTAAAGCAATGCGACTTTAGGCGACTTAAGGCGACTTAAGGCAACTTATGGAAAAAGTAATGCGACTTTAGGCGACTCAAGGCAACTTAATGCGACTTAAGCTATAACTGTTAGTGCCCAATATCGTTTAATGATACACGTGACCGAACTGGTGAGCGATTGGAAACGAACAGAACGTATGAGGACTTGGAAGTGTTTAAGGGTTGACTTTGACTAAAATGTTTGAAAAACAAACCATTCGGCCGCTACTGATGCGTTCGTCAGAAATGTTTATGGCGTCCTGGCGAGTTCTTAGAAAATATAGAACACCTAAAACATTAGTTGACGAAGGCAGCAGTAGCGGCCTAAACATCCTTTTTTAGTCAGAGTCAACTCTTAAACATTTCTAGATTTTAAACAAACCAGACTACAAACCAAGCATTTGCAACTGTACGAGAACTTGGTGAGAAACATTATGAGATAGATATTGGATAGTTTAGAAGAAAATGTCTTTGATATGTAGAATATGTAGAATAGAAGACACTGCTTTCTTGATTGATAGGTAACTGATAAATTGAAGACTGGATGGACCAGCTGGGAATTAATAGAAGAAAAAGAACGATATAAAACTTACAGAATTGTGAAGGTGTTTTTATTTTTGTTTTGCATGAAATGGTTGTTTAAGTTAAAACTAAACGTTCAGTTCATTCTACCTTCTTCATATTTGTGTCTAAACACAGCGTTGTTACCCCCAATATGATAGTAGACCGCTGAAAGATCATGTCAGGCTTCCAATTCGCTTTGATGGATTAGTCAGTTGACTTGAATTTGAAAGTCAATGCAAAATACGGCATGTCTATTGCTTAGCTGCTTCTGTAATTTCTTCGAGCATTGCAGTCCATAGCGCATGCTACTTGCTGTTGATGACGCTGAACCTAATTCCTGAGGCCTGTAAGGAAATTATCTCATGTGCGCCCAAAAATGGTTGTCACACACTTCGCTGCAGTTGCAGAAGGGCTGAATTGTTTTGCACTGGTGCGTGTTGATTGGCATGTGTCTGTCACGAATGACAATGCATGAAGTGATTCACAACTTTACAACTACACAGCTTCACAAATTCACAACTTCAGGTGGTGCTTTGTGACCTAAGCCTTCTCTTCTGCAGTTTCTGTAATGTTTTTACTTTGTCAGATAATCGACCGGCTTATAACTTGAACTTGGATCTCCATTCATTCAGGTTAAGGGAGAGGAGAGTCCACTGTTCAGGTGTCATGTACTGAATTAAGTCTCGATGGTCTCTCTTTTAAGAGAAAGTACGTTCTTGAAGCATAACTTAGGTCTCCCAGTATGCCGAGTCCCATCTTCAGTCCAGGACCTGACCGTGCAAGATAGAGCGTGGAATGCGACTGGATGGCATTCTGTTAACATACCCAACCCATCTTAGCCGGGTATATTTGAGTCTTGAAGATAGCGGCTCAGACCTCGTGATCTTGAATAGTTCTTCATTCGTCATCTTATCTTCCCAGGTTTTTCCAATGATAAATCTTATGTTTCTGGTATGGAAGGTGCTAGGTCTGCTCTCCTGAGGGCGACACGACATGAATAAAGATATGACACCGCACCATATAACGTCATACATACCGTAAATCGTTTCCGTCACAGTAGCTGTGTATGTATATCCAAGCGACTAAATAGAAGCAGTCTAGAGACGAGCCTTACGAATCATCTTTAAATTCCTAATCTAAACTACAGCCGACGCTATTCATTCTGCAAAGGTTACAACTTTGCATGAACGTCGTACTATGCTATGTACACCATTATTTCTCAGAATGAACAGCCCGAATCAAACTACTGACTCATTGCTCCCTGCACGCAGACGCAACTGTTACAATCTGCCCCAGCCACGATCACTTCTGATGCCGAAGTTTAGGACTGAGCGCTACTTGAAAAGTGTCATTCGCACAGCTATCAAATTGCATTATGTCAACTGTCTGTCTAGTATGCTTTTATATTTTGTGTAATTGTTATGTAATATTTTAGGGCTTTTAAACATCTTTAGGATTTTTATCTTTAATACCACATTTGTAATTTCTTAACGGTAATTTAAAAATTGTAACCATTGTAATTCAGTATTTTTACTGCAACTGATATGGAAATAAATATTATCATTATCATTATTATTATTATTGTTATTATCATTATAATAATAATTATTATTATTATTACGTATGACACTTAGGAAGTTCTGGATGAAGGTAAATATTTAACAAATAGATTCCATTTTCCGTGCGTCTGTTCACTAATATATGTTCAAATGACGCCAAAACACGGCGAGAGAACCTGAAGTCGTCTGTTCAAAAATAGATCACAGTTTTAGACCAATCACAGCACGCGTTATATATTGTTTATTGTATAAAAGTGAACAAGCATCTACAGCGCAGGGTACTGGAAGCAAGTATAATTATGCTAATTGGACAAAACACAGTCTCAGGAAGGTTATAGTACAGTATCTTAACCGAAACGTTCCACAACTTTAAAAATGTTTTTTTAGTCAGTGTCAACCCACATTTTATCCACAACAGTCTCAGAACTTCATATATATATATAAAATTCTGAAAACCCGTATTATTTTATCTGTATCCATTTTTCCTCTCTGGCACTTAGAGGTAGCTACAACTAGTTTAGATATTGATGTACTGCAAACTTATAGTCAACAGGAAGACGAAGTCCTGATCTAAAAATAGCTAGCTTCCCGTGGCTTGCAAAATTACCATATTTTATCCTTGTTCTTTCACCGTTTTGAGCCGCCATGGCGGTCTAATGGCTTTTTGTTATTTTCTTTAAACAAACGGACTTCAGTTTGATTAATTGCTTAACAGGGCCTTAGAGTGGACCAAATATAAACAAAATCGATTTCTCAAGCCAGGCAGCGGATTTAAAATTTAGTCTGATCTTTACACGGACGCCCTTAACAGAAGCTAGTCCAAAATTAAAGCAGTACAACATTTCATAGTATTTGTCTTTGTCTGGTGCTGAAAACAATGTCGATGTATGGTGACTTTGTCGTATTAGAGAATAAAATATATATGTTACTCCGTGTTTTCCACCAAAACGAAAAGCAAGAAGATTTATGTTAGTGACTGAGTGACCTTGTTCTATTGTGAAATTAGCTAGCATATATATTGCCTTGATAAGACTGATATGCATATCAACAAAAAGGCCAAAAGGGTTTGTGTCAATGCGATATTCAATCCCTTTGGGACCGGTCATTATTTACAGGGAATACGGGGTAAAAACTTTAATTAGATGTTGGAGGGGGGTTAACTACTTTTTTCCGTAGCTATACTGAATTAATTGTTGTTATCTGTTATCATATGAATATATTGCCATCATTTGTACATAATATAAACAATAGACAAATAGTTTTGAAGGAACTTTGCTGGGTATGAAATTTGCCCTCCAAACCTGTACGGGGGTTTCGAAAATAATGCTGTAAAACGTGACTGGTCCCTTAGACTCCATGACTTGTAATTGTCTTGCAATTGTGAAATGCATGGTCAAACATTATGCCCACTTTTACTGTACTTATATCCTGAACTGATTACTTAGTGATTAGAACTTCCTGTTTAATTTTCTCTTTCAAGCGCATCAAGATTCGCTGTCTCATGCAAGTTGTTGTTGTTGATAGGGTTTTGAAAAAAAAAGAAATATTTAACCATTGTACAATGGACATTGTGAAATTGATATCTAGATTTGAATGGTCGTGAACTCATTATTTAATAACATCCTGTTATGATTTATTTTTCTTGTTTGCCTTAGGCTAGCTTTTTCTAACATATATTTCTTTGTAATGATGCTGTCCTTGTCACAAGACTACTAGAGACTCAATGTTTTTAAACATTAAAATGACTCGATGTTTAATGCATTATCATATCCTCTGATGTGTGTTTTCAAACAAATGTGGTGCTTTTTTACGTTTCATAACTAGCTCGTGCTTAGTGGCCTATCTTTAGGGGTATGTTCATTCCCCATTTCGCGGCACCTTTTCATTATCAGTCTTTGGTAATACTCCGTATACACCGCATTATCAGTCTTTGGTAGTACTCTGTGAACTTTAAATGACATAACAGAATAAAATACGACCCTGAAAACGTTGTTGTACACTGTTTATTCGTGTTTGGGCGAGTTAATATTATTTATTTTTACCATTCCCACGAAAGTACATGCAGTAGACATCTTCATAACTAAGAGTGATGTCACTCTTCAAGATTAGCGTGACCGGTGAGTTTTATGTAAACAACTAAAATCTGTAGTTTATAAAAGTATTTTAAAACTCTATAACAGATTTTATTCCGAAAAACGTAACCGCTTTGATACCTCTACGATACATCCCTCTATCGGTACAATTTCATGTACAAAAATATTTTATAAGACGTTTTGGTAATAATTACTCAAATTTCCTGGAAACAATTTTGTGTTTGTAGATCCCATGTTTATATTTATTAAAGCTGTAATCAGTTTTATGCTTTCAACCTTGTGCGAGAGTCTACTTTTACAACACAGTTTCTTTAACTTTTAAGTTAAAACATCGGTGGAATTCTGCTAACGTTTTCACTCATGAAATATACCTTTGTTTAGTCTAAGTGTCCCTAATTAGGAGTCTACTCGTGGTCAGCTAGTAGATACGTTTTATTTAGTTTTATTTAGTTAGTTCTATGTGTTTATTTTCTTTCACCATTTACTTTAGTTTTTCAAACTTGTATATGTTCTATACCGATCATTAAGTCGCAACTTCTTTGTCAGTTGCACCTTATTTGTAGTTAATTTGCGCAAGCTCCTGTTGCCTGGATACAGCTATTACTGAGGGGGGAGGGGGGACTGCACATGTTGCTATTTACTTGCCTCCATTTTTAGTTATAGCTTGAACGATTACTTACGGTGCATTTCTTTGCAAATATTCGAGGTTGGATTCGTGTTCAAGATTCGGCGGATTCTTTTTGACGAAAGAAAGGAAAAATCCGAAAATAGATTTTGTTTGCTATGACAAACAATGAAGTTATTGAGACGGAACAGAACAATCTGATTGTTACAATAAATCCTAAAAATAAGTTTTTGGATTTTCCCAAAGAAACGCACTCTATTAATCCGTTATTGGGTTAATCCCTTGAATCCATCCTCACTATGGATTTTAATGATTAAAAACCAGTTTTGGGATTTTCCCAAAAAACGAACCATTTCATTTAGGATTCAGAATCCGGATTCGGATTTTTCCCAGAGAAAAGCATCCTTAAAGACTAGGACTTCCTGTTTTATTGTCTCAACCAAGCGGAGCAAACTTCAAGATAATACACAGCAGCTCGTTTGAAGTACGTTGTGGCTTTTTTTTGTTTTGTAGACGACCTTGACTCATACAAGCTGTTGTTGTTGATATTGTGGTGTTGTAAAACAAAGAAATGTTTAACCATTGTGAAATTGATATCTATATTTGAATGGTCATGCACTCAGTAATAACATCCTGTTATGACTCATTTTTCTTATTTGACAGAGGCTAGCTTTTCCTAACATTTATTTATTTGTAATGGTGTTGTCCTTGTTGAAAATTGACTACTAGAGACTCAACACAAAATGTCGATGTTTCCGTAAAATGCTTTATCTTATCCTTTAAGGTGAGTTCTCAAACAAATGTGGTGCTTTTTTAATTACGTTTCATATCTAGTTCGTTCTTTATATCGGCTCATCTTTAATGGTATGTTCCGCATTTCGCGGCACCTTTTCAATTAATTCATGACAAACATACTATCATTGGTAGTACTCTGTGAACTTTAGGGAGAATATAGAATACAAGTACGACTTTGCAAACGTTGTACACCGTTTGTCCGTGTCTGGACGAGTTAATGTTATTTATTTTTATCATTTCCACGAAAGTACAGTAGACCACTTAATAACTTTTCAAACGTAATAAGATTGATAATATCACTGTCCAAGATTAGCCTAACAGGTAAGCAATATACTGAAAACGGCAGGAAGTATCTATAAATTATGATACAAACACGTCGGAAGTTGTAGAGCACGAGAGAAGTTTAAGAGGGTAGATATAAGATAAAAGCAGCCGTTTTATGTTGTTATTCCTTTTATATAATATCAATAAAACCAAGATAAAAAGAGTGTCTTTATCTTCTGATATAAACACTCATTTTTAACTCTTTTAGCTAATTCGAGCGCGTGTTATATCTACCCTATTTTATAAACATATATATTCTGTAGCTCATAAACGTTTTAATTCAGGAAAAATAACCGCTTGGAAACTTTATGATACTTAACTACGATACATCTCTCTATTGGTAAAATGTTTTCTACAATTTGTTTAAAAAATATTTCGTATGATCACAATCATAATTATAATATAATATTTTAAAACGCAACATAACTTTAGGGTAATAAATCAAAATTTCCTGGAAACAACGTTAACGTTGGTGTTATAGATCCCATAATTTTATTATTATTGTATTTATATATTATCTTCATTATTAGAAACTTGTTTATATATTTTGTAGTGCCAATCAGAGATTAGATTCGTAAATGAAATCGCTTGTAAAACTTAGCACAGTCAGTTCTTTAGCGCACTTGTATTTTGCTGTAGTTCTGATAACAATTAATTTGAGATATACCCTGGCCAGCCCTTTTAGTAGATGTTTGGAACTATAGTTCGGAAAACCGCCATGCAGTTAAAACCAACAGAAGCTGAAAGATAACGTCATGGGATATCTACACTGAAATCGAAGAACATTTAATACAGAGCTACTTCTTCTTACGAGTTGAGTCAATTCGCTGACCTTTATAGGTCGTACGGTAAAATATCCTTTCCTTTTTGTACCTCACTGTAAAGCTAAGCCAACAACAGCAACAAATAAAGCTCTACCAAAAACATTAAGTCGTCGACCACTTTATATATCAATAGATTATTATAAATTATTATTATTATTCGAATTTATTGAATCTGAATGCATAAAAGGCAGCGCGATCAGTTTCATGCTATATATTTATGTATAATTTCATTATGAAATTATTGTTAATGGTTTAGGACCAACTAATGACCACAGAGAGAGTCTATCGGATTAGTACCTTGGACTTGAGACAAAAAGGTCGATGGTTCGTGTCTGGCTGTACTGCCATCGTCAAATGTCCTTGCGCAAGACATTTACAGTGTTTCTCTTCACCCAAGTCTATAAATGGGTACCTGGTAAATTGTTTGGTGGTCAACTGGACAAAATGCTGGGGGGAACCCTGCGATGACCTAGTACTTTAATATTCGTAATAGTCTCAGTCGCTTCACGCTATGGATATCGAAGTTAAAGACCGGCTCTGATAAGCCATAGATTGAAGGCGGATTTTATTATTGCCATAGCGAGGTTATATGTGGCTTGAATTGCCCATTTCACAATGTATCTACAAGATCCAGAAAATGTAGACCTTGGTTGAGTAGGATATTAAAAATGTGTTTTTGTTGTTGACTGTAAGAAATTGCCTTCATATTTACTTGGAAATCAGTATCGCATTCATTTAGCAAAAACAACTATGCAATATTTGTGAACTTAAATACTTAGCAACTACTTAGCACTATAACCATACTAGTTCTCTCCTAGGTAATTGCTAAAAGTATGTTAATATGCTAAACCTTTGCTAAGTAACTGCTCAACAATTTTCCTGCTAGTTTTCTTACCAATTTACTTAGCAAAATGCTTTAGTTAGCAATTCACTCAAAATCTGAACAAAAGTATTTCAGTCATCTTAAGTTTGGCACTGCTTAAGCAGCTTTGCTAAGTTTAGCAATGGACACTGCTAGAGTACTAAGTTCATGATTGAGAAACGAATCGAAGACGTTAATGTCTTCAACGAAAAGTAACTTCCTTAATTAATTCACTATCGATTACAGATTCGGCAAGCAAGTTCGAATTCTGTGCACGTATTTCTGTAACGGCAAAGTCAGTTGTCTCTTTAGTGGCATATAGCTATATATCATTATATCTTTGATGAGAATACAACAATGCAATACAATAAAATAAAACTAAAAATGATTTAGAATTTCTGTTGTTTCTACCCTGTTCAACGTCAAATTGTGGGATTTCGTATAACAGTATCTAGAAGATTAACAATTTGACAACATGCGGGTGACTGACATGTTGAGATTGAAACTGAATGTATCTATTATCTAGATACTGAAAAATGTCATGCACTTAGATTGCATAGCGATTATTTTGAAATCAAGAAAGCATAAAACTCCACTATGCATGCTAGCCACACAAGTGATTCAAATTGGATTCTTTTTTGTTAATAAAATGCTTTCATTTATGTAGAGTCAAAAGAGATTTTCCTATCTGTGTATTTGGTTATCTGAAATATTCAGTTTAAGAATCTGAAACACTGTAGCAGTGCCAGTAGTCTGATTTGCCTGCAATTCCTAGAACTCTTGTTTACTGAGACTTGCACCTGATATATACTACATATTACGACAATGATCAGTACTCGGCAAGTTCCACAAGGAACCAAGATCGTTTTACAATTTGACAAAAGCCAATCTTTTCAAGACTGACTAAAAATTGCAGGTAACGCTTCACTAATGTTTCTTAGATACCTAGAGAAAGTTAGATGAGTTTTGCTCCTGTAAGCTGTTGATGCTAACAGATATTTTACAAAACAAAAAAATGATATTGTTGTTTATTTGGCCGAGTATTGATCGCAGGAAAATTAACGTCTTGTCTTTTGTTTCATGCTCTTGCATACTTTCAGTTTTGGGAGAATATTTATTAATATACTATTCATTTTAATATATCATTTTCTGATGAACAATTTTACTACTAGCTGATAAACATGAAGTTGCGACACGCATTAATGACCCTAGCAGCGTCATCTCCTAAATTGGCATTGAATAACGATTTCGTCCCTCAACAATGTTCAGGGAACAAAGAGGGTTGGCAATTCCGCATTCCGCGGCTTTTTCAATTTACTTCAAGTGTAAACTTCCTTCGTATGGTTTGTTGAACCAAAGATATAACACAATAACTTATGAAAATGAAGACACTGCAAAATTAAGCACCTGTTTGGGCACGTTTCTTCTATTAGTTCTTTACCATTTCAATAGAGCATTAGAACACTTAATGACAACAATTAGAATTGCTCACTGAAGAGTATCGCATCCGGTGGCTTTATATATATGGGGCCTATCCCTTGCTGACACAGAGCTGAGTAGGCGAAAGATCGAGACTGACAAAAGGGAAATTGCAAAATCAAGGTAAGTTTGTTAAGTTACTTGGTTTACAATGGTAACTAATAGTAGCAATCTGTGTGAGGAGGATAAGTATTTTTGTTGTCACTGCCTGTGATCAATAATTATAAAGACGATTTCTTCAACAACATTGCTCTTATCTCAGTGTTACTACTCATCATAATTGCCTATCATTCTACTGCTACAAAAACAACAGAATGCTCTGTAGAGGAGTCTTCATCGCAGGCAACGTTCATTATCAGAGTATGAGGGTTCAATCGGCCAACAGTTTAGCAAATAAAACAAGCAACTAAAGCAATATTTTGTTTTTGAAACTGTCTTTGTAGGAATGCTATTAAAAGCGTTGAACATTTGAACAATGAGAAGCATTTACGTTGTCCTAAATGTTCTGAACTTCGTTGTTGTACATGACTTGTTGTAGTTATCAATTGTCGTTCGTGATATTTTAAAGTGTGTTCTTTACTTTCACTTAACTTGCTTTCTTCGTTTTCTTCTCTTCGTTGCCTTCATCACCAATCATTATAAAATCGGTAAAATAGTGATCGTAAGAAGAAGAAGAAGAAGAATTACAAGAAGAAGAAGAAGAAGAAGATGAAGAAGAAGAAGAACAAGAACAAGAACAAGAAGAAGAAGAAGAAGAAGAAGAAGAAGAAGAAGAAGAAGAAGAAGAAGAAGAAGAAGAAGAAGAAGAAGAA
>JANVCH010108849.1:0-20808 GCA_025505405.1 Epizoanthus rinbou | reverse complement strand
CTATACTAGAGTGTGTGTGTGTGGGGGGAGGGGAGGGGGGAGTGAGGTTACAGTTAGAATTTTAGGAGTATTCACGTGACTATAATGGTGTTTTGAAGGGGACATGCAACGAAATATTTAAACTAAGACTTCAAATGCACACTTCCCGGAAATTGACAATTCCGGTGCGTGTATAGAGAATGCTTTCAACATGGCGGACAAACTGACACCAAACCTGCTGATTTTTAGGACTGTAAGTACAAATTGCTGTAAGGCAACTCACAGATATTGATGATCAAAATGCCACCTCTCCCAAAGTACAGGACCTTACATCTATTTCTTGGTATTCGAAATTTTGTTCTTTGCCACCAAACGAGTTGGGGAGCCAGTTAAATATGCTATGTGAGACCTGTCAGCATTTTCACTTGATTTCAAAGGCATCATCATCATCATCATCATCATCATCATCATCATCGTTATCGTCAACGTCATCATCATCATCATCATCATTATCATCATCATCATCGTTATCGTCAACGTCATCATCATCATCACCATCACCATCATCATCGTTATCGTCAACGTCATCATCATCATCGTTATCGTCAACGTCATCATCATCATCATCATCATCATCGTTATCGTCAACGTCGTCATCATCATCGCCATCATCATCGTTTACGTCATCGTCTACGTCATCGTCATCGTTATCGTCAACGTCATCGTCAAAAAAGGGCATTGACACTGATCACTTTCGTGTCTTTGTTATGGGGTATTGATCTTGAGTGGCGGAAGCCATTAGTGAAACCGACGCTCTAGTAAATACTAACCTCGATCGTTAATTTGTAATTTACCCCAAACTCATTTGAATTCAAATTTTCCTCAAAATAATCAATCTACTCAAATTATCTTATCTTCAAAATATTTTTTAAAAATCAAAACTCCAAACATATTTCACCACTAACTGATCAGCCTCGTTATTACGTCAGTCCTCGTGATTTGATATTTTGAAAGAAATATATTAGAATCGGGTTAAATCCCCATAAACCTATGCATTTGATTAGTGTAATCCCTCCTTAAAAGCACTTATTTGCGGTGAGTCTATTTTAAAAAGCTCTATACTATTTTTACGTTGACACATGCAAGATTTCAGAATGACGCAACACAGTTAGAATGTGAATTAGCCAATCAGAACTCAAGGACTGTCAAGCACAATAACTATATTGCCATTTTCTCAAGTAACGCGTTACTCGATATGTTGAGTAATTTCGCTAACTGCAAAGTAACTCCTGTACATCGGCAGCAACAAACAGGACATGTTATATGTTTTCGTAGTTTATTCTGGGAAAAGAATCTTACTTATTTCCAAATGAGAGTGTTCAATGTCTGATGTTTTCCGCCTGATGGGATCTTGACGTAGTGATCAAAAATAAAATAATTTTCACCTAATAATATGCAAAATGATATCAAACGGGCTACAGAAAGATACAAATAACATACCGTTTTACTGAGTGCGACTGAAGAAACCGGGTCACTTTGATGCAAACCGTAAATCTATCCAATGATAAGGAGCGATTCCCACGGTTTGTCTGGAATCAAAACCGCAAACTCCAATTATATTGCGGTATGATCTCTTTCGCAAGTGACCCCGGTTTCTGTAGTTCCACTACAAATACAATGAAACTTTTAATCAAAAGAGGAAGAAATTACCATATACCCATAAACAGGCAGTTGCATCATAGCGGTCCAAGCGTCAGTTAAGATATATAAATAAACTACATCATTCTTTTCCGTTCTCCTTTGAGTAGCTACTTGAAAAATATTCCCATTGTTGTCAAATCGCACGTTTTAGATCAGAACGCAATTATCAAAATAAGTGTCAAAATAGAACTTTACTTGCACTGTCCCTGGCGTGCTTCCATCCAGGAGACTAATCTATATTGTATTAAAGGAAGCGCATTGTCTCTGGACGTTATCAATTCAAGTGATCGAAAGATGAGATCTGGAGTGGCATTCCTGAGGGTATAATCTTGGATAAGTTTTGTTCATACGTTGATAAGTTAATACCTATTTTGGAGAGAAAGACAAAGCAGGTGATATTCTAGAGACGCGATTATTGAGGAAATGGCGGGGCGTCCTCTGAACCCATCTTCTCTGGAGCAAAATATAGTTGTGCGTCCGAGTATCTAACGATGAAGATATTGGCTGTTTTAAAGTCTTCGTTGGATCATGAATGCACCCAAACTACTGCTAAAGTCCCTGTCTCGCGATAGGAGGATGGACCTTGGAGCTGTTAAAAAAATATCGACCAATCAGCGAACGTCTCTGATTGGGTGGGTTCACGCGTTAAAACCAGACACCGGAATGGCAGTTACGAATAGATCTGGAGCCTGGTGTCAGCCTCTGCTCGTGAGAATGGAACTGTAACTCGGGCCACTAAACGCGCACCGTCCGAGGGTCCTCCAAGCAACCCGCCACCTAACCGTATTCGTGCTTGAACAAGTTAACTCCGGCAACGCTTTGAAACAATAAAAATATTTTCGACTGCGACTGAGGACTTTGAAAACATCTACGTAAAGCGATAAATATCGGACAGTGCACATTTTTGGTCTGTCACTGTCAGGTAAACTGCGCTTTGTCGGACTCCCATTGAAACCAACTCTCACGGCTAGCTGCTGACGGAACTACCGACGTTAAATAAAGTCTTTTTACCTTTTTTATTTCACTTTTTTGCAACTTGACAATTTCCGACTTTGACTATGAATGGTGTTTCAGAAAGCCAAGACAAATTGAAATGTGAAGCAACAGAAAGAACGTTTCTGTCTTCTGATTGTCGCATTCACGTTTGTTGCTTTAAAATATGGTCAAATGTCATCTTTGTAAGAACACTGGAGCTCATTGCCTAAATGTTAGCAACAAATTTAAAAAAACAATCCATCTTATATTTTCAAGAGAAATCATCGGACTTATAGCACAAAAATGCGTTTTCTTTGAAATTTGATAGCAATGATGGGTACATTTTGATTATTTGATGCATGTTTTGTATACACGTAGTGACGCACTCTATTTCAAACATAACTATTATTATATATTTTAAAACATTCACATCTAGCAGTCACGAACTGAATTACATATGATTAGTAAAATTACAAGAATGCAAGAACTCTATATTCTAAAATGTACTACAATATAAAAATGTATTAATGGCTCGGAAAACTAGTGAGCGTTGTTGTTTCAACTGTGGTTTGATAATCAGTCATGTTGGTAGAATAAATTTGAATTAAAAACCAATTTAAGAGCAGTTAAGTCTGAATTTGGCAAAAACAAATATAAGAATGACCTTCGGCCAAATTTCAGTATCTGGTTGTTACTAAACAAGGCGCGTAAGCAACTTTACTGCATGGTAAGACTCTAAAAAGCAAACAGAAATCGCCAAACCTTTAAACATTCGAATGCCCCGGGGTTCGAAACTCCCGCAAATGACTGTAAGTATAGTAAATTGTAGTTTAGGTACTTCGAGGCTACCAGTGATTATCTGATATCATAACTATTATAACTCATATTATCATTCAAAGATATTTAAAAATTGAAAGTCCAATTAAGGATATTTCTGGTCATATCTAAAAACAAAAAATGATAATGATGATGATAACGTCTCTTAAAATCAAAATAGGCTCTTGAAACAATTATAAATTAAATATAGGAAATGTTATATTACCGATGCCAATTCTTAAAACACAAGAGAGAAATGACGTCATCATTAACAAATCATTCTTGTAACGATAACACAGATATATTCCCACTTTGTCCATGCCGTGGTTCAGTTATACTCAGCTTTCGCACAATATAAGTTTTAAAAGTAGGCAAAGAGGGGAGGATTCTCATAAGGACTAACCTCGCCACTATCAAGTCAGAATGAGATGACACCAAGATCAAAAACTGGAAGATTTTGTTGATCAAATATTTTAATAGTTTACTTAATAAGTTGCAATATATTTATCGAAATAATTCTAAATGATTGGTTTTCACTTGACCACGAATGTAATATAAATTTAGAAACAACTTTCAGGCAACAGATTCGCAAAAAGACTATTACACAGTGACTATCGGCTACAAGTGGTTTATGCAGCTAAATTGACCTTGGTATTGCAGTACAAGGAAATTTGGAAGCGCTAACATGCTTTTGCAGTGTTTTCATCACTCCATTGATTTGTTTTCATTGTCGTGACGATAGGTTAGTTAGAACACAGGACGAGGTTAAACTGCAATGCGCGCGCCTGCCCCGGGACAACATTTTCAAGTCTTTGACCCCGAAAACAGACAAACATATGTTTTTCATTACACCATACTATGTACAAATAGTACAAGTACTGAGTAGAAAAAGTGTACGCAGATGTTATGCGATTAATCGCCAGCACTGATTTGTAAATTGTGATAGACCCGTTAACAATTCCACACACTACAAACAGACGCGTTACAGGACATCTGATAATTGGAAAGAGAACGCTCGCGCAATGCAGGGTGTCTGGAATTTTACCCACACGTTATATTACCTCACACTTGGGCAAACCAATATGACTATATATGAATAAAATGCTCGCTGCAGATATTCAAACCAGATTGCAAGAGTTTAAATATATCCATATGCTCTACTCGCAAGGCTCAAGGAGCTTTCTGGTCCGCAGATTTCATTATGCGCCCGTGACGGGCGAAAACATCAGATCGATGTTGATCAGTTCAGAAACTTTAATTTTGTACGAACTATGTTTTAATCGACTTTTAAAATAACTGGATTAGTTCAATAAAACCTCTGGTAGTACTCACTCAGGGGTACTGATCCAGCTAAGTATTTTGTTAATTCTAGAAAGAAATGTACATATGTAAAGATATGTCGGAAAGCTAATGGTAGCTAAATATATTTTTTCGTCAAAGTTCCCCTAATAGCTGTCTCTGGAATAACGGTGGGTTTTCACGAAACGTAGCCCTAGTAATCTAGCGATTTCTATGACCAGCAGGCCCATTTTATCAACAACCTGGAATCGCAAGTTCTTTACGCGATTAGGCCTTTAGGGCCGATTAAGTTATCGTATAAACTTCGTGACCGTGACAGTAGTTTGACAACAGTTAGTCCGATAAAACTGTTTATATAGGGAAACCTGTTTCACGGTGCCAGGTTCGCCTGTGTATGTGCCCTTGATCAACACTTGCGGATTATGTTAATTCTTCCTAATCACATGAATCGAAGTAAAAGGAAGAGGTGTTTAGGATGATCTGAGAAAAAGATATGCCAGGAAATGCTATCGTTTGGTTGATCTTCAGAATAAAACCATAAACTGGGTTCACTAATTTGACAACTGTCTTTGAACAACAGGAAGCGCCGACCATCCAAGAGGCGAGAGACTTAGAATGCTTGGAATTCCCGTGTCCCTGCGTTTTATCACGGAGGATTAATGCAGTAAAAAGAGCCAATGCAAAGAATAGTCCACATTGCTGTCGTTCGTCACAAAATGTCCTCAATATAATGTTCGAGAGAAACCAACTGCTGTTCTGTGAATACTTTAACAATACGTTATATTCACAGAGACCGGTCCGTAATAAAGCAAGGGTTCTCTAGTTTGACTTATGACTACATCATGCGTACGCATATCTGCGCTGCGTGGCAAGTGTCTGTCCATTTTGATCATGAACTGGTTGTTTCACGTTGTCTCATTGATTATTTCCTTTCAGCACTTCCTGCTAAGATTAACACCATTCTGACTGTGAACAAAAAAGTGGTGAAATTTAACGAGAACTGACCGTCTTGCAATGGAAAGAAACTCGGCGAATTTCTCTTGTTTTACTACTGATTAGGAATGTTCTGCTATCAAGAGCTAACCGAGTATTATTCGTGAGAGGTTTCAAATGATTTTTGCGTCATTATTACGAAATTAATTGTAACCGCGGCAAGAGCGAACTTTATCGCTGTTTATGTTTGGGTTTGATTAACGATTTGTTTAGGTGTTTTACGTGTTGTTTTTCATACTGGTCACGGGTAGGTTGTCTGTAAGTTAAGTATCCAAATGACCTTCGTAAGAAGCTATAAATTGCTCCAAAAACGCAGTGCAATACCGCAGAACCAATATCAAACCATATCATATATTTTGGCACGAAATAAACAGACGATAACGCGAGGACGTACGAAAGAGCAATAAATAGAAATTTTCATCACCTGTTAAGCTGAAGAATCCATAGATGATCTTCGTCGATAGGGATAAAACGGAGACTTGAGTTAGACAAGCTGCTAGATCAGGACAGCGTTACACCGCTGTGTACAATCCCTTTAGTTCACCAGTCTGAAGTTATATTATAGTATTGGGTACTTAGTGTCGTAAACTTTGAAAATCCATTCAGTTTTGTAATATTCCGCTATAAAGGTAGCCCCAAATAAAGATACGTTCAATCTCCATTACGACTTATTGTGGACATTTCAGTCGAGTCACTCACAGTGTATAAATATGTATAACAGTTAATAGTAGCAAGTGAGCACACGACAGTCCTTTGAAAACCGGTTGATGTCTCGACCCGGTTCGCGCTGATAACTTGTGATAATCTCCCGACGTGCGTCTTAAATGAGCACAGGACTTTAATACAGAAAAGTATTAACCTAAATCCTCTGTAAAGTTTATATTTATGGTAACAACTCCCCATTTCGTTTGCAAATCTGTCAGTGGCCATTATGAAGTGTCTTCTAAAAGCAGCACTAGTCTTCTTTAGCTTTCTTTCTTTGTAAGCGCAGAAAGGGTCGCCGGAAATGAGACTAAATTGGCATACATACTGCACTGATGCAGCAGGAGCAGCAGGAACGGATCAATTCAACACTTTGACTGGTAGAATTCACTTACCTCGGAATATACATCAGCACAGAGGAGCGATAAGGTGGCGAGTAACAACCACTTCATATTCATAGCCTTGTCCTGTTTAGAGTTGGAGGAAACAAAACCACTTGCAACTTTTCCCTAGAGATGTCGTGGTGAAATGTCTGTAGAACAAACAGGTTATCTGAACCTGAGCTCGAGGCCAAATGCTGGAGAGATTGAGTTTCACAGCAGATCCACGCGTAAAAGTCGAGGAAGCTCCTAATCTGCAATGGTTGTTATAAAACAAAAATATCAACCCCCATTACCAGTAATTGACCTGTTTGCATAACAATAATTGCTGACGTATTCGTTTGCATAAGCCAAACCGCGAACATTTGAACGCGAGTTTCGTAGCTCATGGAATAGTTTCAATTTGCGCCAATAGCTAAGTATTAGTTTTCAGTCGTACTTCAGTGATAAAGATACTACATACCAGAGAAGGCGATGAACTCACAACCCGAGCAGCCTTTATCACGAAACGCATACCACACATCTTATCTTAACGAGTTTCTATAATTACTTACGAAGACCAGGAAACTGTCTGTGTTACAGATAAGGTTGAAACTACTGCTGTTTACCCACCCATTACTAACAAAAACATGCCATTTATCAACTTTGACAAATATCAACTCGTTTTATGTTTTGCCTAAAAGACTAAAAAAACGGCTTAGAAATAAATGGAGCCAAAATGAACAACTAAGTACGCCCATTATTAATCAATTAGCCAGGTTATAAAATAAAACATGTACCGTATGCACAAAGTTAAATCACTCAGCTCCACGCCTTGCACTGCACAATGCACAGAAGCGATAAAAGGGTCAAAGAATTTGCATTTAGAAATGCCCGAACTTGCAGTGACGTATAATATAATTTATTAAAATTTATTAATTAGGAAAACGTTAAGTGGTGTCAAACAGATCACAAGCGACTAGCAGGAATATTTTGCAGCCGTTTTCACGTAGGTTGTCTACTAGTTTATACCCGTTACAACTGAGAACTAGAACTAACAGGGTCAAGCCGGCCGTACATATTTAATTCCAATTTGTGAAGTGTGCTCGCTTTTCCGGTCACTTCGTGTAGTCGTGCAAAAGTTTTCAAGAATTTTTGAAAAGTCAGAAATTCAAAGTAAAAGTACAACTGACATCTGTCAAAGAATGAGAGATAAAATGAGCTATTCTCACTTCTTGTATAAATATTCCTTAAATTCTCAATATATATGGCATAATCATTAGATTTTCTGATGAATTCAATGACTGACAACTGAACTAAATATGACACAAGTTTCTATAATTCATAACGCATGTCTCCAGAAGACCGCCGCGCCAGAAGCCTACTAGTACTACCCTGTACACCACTCTTGGAGTCAGTTTGAAAACGTGACAATATTTGCCTGGTCCAACAGACTCAGTTACCGAAGTGTTCTGTTCTGTGCTAACTATACTTGAAGATTTACACTCGGCAAGATGTGGAAATAACCGCCATACTGCTAAATCAGTAAAAGCCGAAATAGTGACATATTCACTGCATAAAAAGTGATTCTACTCCATTTTCTTGTAAATTGCATGTCTTTCAATGCAAACTAGGACAGACTTAATTTAGAATGAAACAGGGCCAAGGACGGGTCTTCACACATTTCATTGCATGTCCGCAATTCCCGATTCCGCTTTGCAATCGTATCTGGGGCTGGGCTCCTGTCAGAATACATTTAACTATAAGATAAGAAATCGTATATCGGCGGCCACCATTAATTCACATCATATTCAATAAGATGTCTTTGCTTTTCTCCTGAACAAAGTCGCATGTTCGCATTTATGATATCATCGGTTTATCATCATATAATCTGGTCTTGTTAGAATTTGTACTTTGATATGAATGATTTCATCTTAAATCCAATGTAATTCCCCATGATTATGATTCAGCTTTGGAACAAAACTCAGTAAAGCATTTGAAATACTTCGATATCACATCTGTAATTATGAATTATTGTAAAGCATCGAGACTTTGTGTACCGCTTAAACTATTTATTATTATTATTATTATTATTATCATCATCATCATCATCATTATTATTATTATTATAATTATTATTAGTATTATCATTATTATTATTTATTACTATCTGTCCACGGAACAGGAACCAAAGGCAAAGCGAAGTTCTGCATTCAGGGTATCCCGATTCTTCTGAATCGTGCCCGAGTTTATCTTCTCGCTACTGTACAATACACGGCAGAGTATTATGTCATATTTAGTAGTTATTTGTGTTTTATGTTTCTGTAACAGTTTGACAATTCAGTTATCGTTTTTTATTTAGTTTTTCCATCTCTACATGGTCTATATGTAAGGATTCTCGACTGATTAGATATAAGATTATATGATATAAGGACTTCGGTTATTATTAGAATGAAATTTAACTCTGTGTGCCATAGCACTGATTATCAACCCATGTTTGAGTACTAATATTATGAGAGTATAAATGATAACCATTACTGACTAAACACGTCCTGTTTGGCTCGGTTTTCCCGCTAATGAATGCTAAAACGTCATCACCGCTGGTACGATGGCACGTACGTACGATGCCGGTCTATTTTCAAATAAATATAAATTAGTTCGATTACAAGCTCACGTTCTATTTGAAATTATAAATTATTGTATTTTATTTTATTTTATATTGCTCACATTGTATTTTAAATAATTACGTTTTATTACATCTCGGTACTCAGCTCAACATTGGCGGGTTATCATTTCTCATTGTATCCCGCTAAAGCGCAAGGCATTATGGTTAATGCGAAAATGGTCTATTACTTATACAATGCATTAGAGTACTTCGTATATAGTGTATATATAGTGTATATATAGTGTATTTTGTATTAGTTACCTTAGTTATCACTATTGGAATGCAAGATGATTTGATATGCGGTGCATTGCGAGACAAATTGCATGAAGCATTATGCGTTATTATATCCTGCAACACCTCCGCCCTGCCAACAGTTGCTATAAAATTGTTGCAGAAAGTAGAAATGAGTCAGTTTGCATTCTGAAATAGTTGTATCAACTTGTCACCTAATAATGTGGCCACTGTCGGATGTGCTATATACACAATGCACTTGTTCATATACTGCAAAACCTTGTCTCGCAACCGACGCCACATAACATACGGTTATTCGCTTTAGTTGGTACTTGTAATCAGCCTCATTTACTATACAATTCTACGTACATTGGACCACTTTTTTTTATTTCAGTCCTCTTCTAAGAATCTTTGGATTGCACAGCCTGTTAGTGTTAGATTGTTCTTTCCAGTATCAAGGAAAACAGAAGGGCGAGGATCGTGGAATTGATTTGGTGTTCATGGAATGCCAGGATTCCGTTATCAAGTGGGCCAGGCCGCAGGAAAACCACGCGACTGATATAAACAGTTTACGCGTGTGCATACAGCTTACAATTAAAATGATTCACAAACAGGATACGTACAAACCCACATTTGCGATAATTTAAATTAGATTTTCCTTTTTCGAATTCCATACAAATGAGAATAAATTTAAATACTAATCGCCACTAATGCCTTCGATCCACAACTAAAAAAATTGGGACAGCGAAATGGGACCGCAAAGTTTGTCACCAAGGTCGTACAACTTTCCTGCCCAGAACTCAACGAGTTTACTTTAGACTGACGTGATTTTCGCGTAGTTGCACTGAAATATTTTTATGGTCTGATCACGACGAGGGACTAACGGCGGTGGTGTTTGTTCTGGTGAGTTTTTGTACCATGTCCAAAGCTCTGTTATCACAGGAAACCTGGGGTAAAAACGTTTATCTATTCCTGATAAGAATCGCCGATTAGCCGACCGATAAAGCAAAATCCACACCCCCCTCCCCACACGACTTGTGACCTGTTCTACCTGTGATCTGAAACAGGAATTCCGTGCAAGTAATGTTAATCTTCTAAGTGCACCAATCTTTCAAAATTTCCACAAGTGCTGAAGGATTGCGTACCAGTCGATTATCAGTTATAAACACGTACAGAGATTTCGTGATCAGTGCGGTTTTGCCCAAAACCATTTACCATTAGTCGAGTTAGCCAAAACAAAAACGTGAAACAATATTTAACATTTCATTTAAGTTCATTTGGCCTAAACGTTTGTATTTCTAAGCTATATTTAACTCTAACCAAAGGAAATGCCTGTTCTACGACAACTGGTGAAAACATTCGGTATCCTTTATTACGAAGATAGCTAGACAAAACAAAGCGAGAGTGCGGAAAGACTCTGCCATTTCAATTGCTTACAGTGTATAGTTTTAATTGTATTTCTTAACTTTGCTTAACTCCTGTCCCAAAATATTTGCTTGGTCACTTGATTTGAGTTTAATAAAAATCAAGGAAAAAATTCTAAAAATTTTGCAAATTGTCTGCAATTCATAATAAGTGTTATGATAGATGAGATATCCAGTAACACGGACAAGAAAGAACGAGAAGAAATGGACGTGATGGATGGCAGGTTAACAGTTTATCAGAATGCAGTATCGACTTCACACTGTTCTGCATATTGTCACTACCAAGTGCAGGATCTGAAATAATCTGCAATTTCACAATCTCTAATCCACTAACAGAAACTACGCAATCTCTTAATCGACAAAGGGCGCAAATGGAAGCACATCAGACACGCAAGAATACCCGGGGCTGGGCGTTACAGCATACGTATATCATGAAAGTCTAGTTTCGCATACGTCAAATTCAATTACACCCCAGTTGAATTCCGCTCGATCGGGATTGCAACCGCCTCATCAATAAATTCGAATTATTTCATATTTAGATATAAATAGCGCTTGAATAAGATTAACTCGTAGACAGATAGACATGGCATAAACTGGCCATCAGGCTGTGATAGGAAAAAAAATTAATTTACTGAATTAGCTGCAATGCTTACTCATCCACACGTAATAGTTATTTTTTACAAAACATCTGCTGAACTGACTATCACTAAAAACGGTAGCTACTGATTTTTTCGGAATATGAAACAATAAAACAGGAAAATACCGAATCGTAAACAGCAATGACGTACTAAACAGTCTAAAGTCACAATCAATATTCTTAATATTCATTATTTTTAGGGTCGTTAACGTTGTCATTGCGACAAAATATCTGTCTGCCTGTTTACAGAAACAGAGTTACTTGTCACTGGTGATCTTCGGCCAAAAAGGCAATAGTTACAGAATTTGCGCAATAGAAGGACTGCTGGAAAGAAATGGGAACGTTTTAAATTTGTACTTACTTTCTTTACCGCTTAGTTGAAAAGAGTTCAATGGGCACTCTGTTGTTTACCATGCGATATCGTTGATTTTAGAAATTGTCACGTCCTAAGCCCTTGCTTCCCTTCTACAGAATAGTCAATGAATGCTTATGAGCCTGGTGCAACTCCCTCAAAACGAAAACCTATCCTGGATAAGCATCCAGTAATTAACAGCTTATCATCAGCAAATCTCCTTTGTTCGACTTCGTGCAAATTCATATCCGACACAGACATACACAACACAACTCAACAACACAATAGTGGTATAAACACAGTAAACACTCGCTGTTGGATTTGCAACTACAAGGTAAACAGATTACTCTATAATGTTTACAGACACTTACATCATATGTTCTCTTCTGTTCAGTCTACGCGACACCCGCTTATACTGGCACCATTTCACGGGTATTTCTGCCTTTTAGTGTTGCATCGGCTGAAGTCTGGAGATCTGAATATGTTAAGGACTCTAGCGAATAGAATGATGCTTGAAAGTCTTTTCGTGCTAAATTGAATCATCATCTCGTGCCAATGACCTTTATGTGAAAGTCGCACTTCCGCTCCATTACAAGACAAAACCTCTCAACACTCAACACTCAAGCATGAGTGTCACTTGAAGTGACCTAGTAATGAAAAAGGTGTTGAGAGCCACCTTAACTTACGAAAAAGTACTATACTTCAAGCAGTAATGCAAGGCGATGCTTTATGGCCAGAAATTCTATTTTAAAACAGCAATTGAATATCTTGAAAGCGGCCTTGATACTGTGAAAACTGGCAAAAGTGATGAATGGAAAGAAATTAAATGGTCTGACGGAGTCGTTCAAATTGCCGCAAACCAGTGTTCCGCAGTATGCGAGTTATGGTAATTTGTATTTCTGAATCACGTGTTCGTAATCCACTTCCATCTGTGCCATCCTGTGCATTTGCTCAAAATTACTTGTTTTCCTTTTCTATTTAGAATATTATCTTTTATCAAGCCGAGTTTGTATATGTCATTATTTGACGATATTTGGTCTATCGTTATCATCTTAATGGCAGCCCATTATCCAGGCCTATCTATAGTCTGACGCTCAGTCGGGATATCCTACGACTATTACTGGATATAAAAGAGTTGTGCTAAACACTACGGACACGTTGTCCGACCAACCACTGAATATTGGCCACTGCTTCTTAGTTATACAGTGTCCCAACACTGCGACCTTCGTCATCAAACCTTGTGCAGTAAGTGAATAACGCTGAACAGCTAAGTTGGTAGACAGTAGAGAAACAGTTAATGATTCACATCGAAGCATTCAGTTGGCATTGCTTTGTAGAACTAAAAAACTTTGCTTAAAAATCAGGATTCACGAGTCCAGATGCACCGGCATATAAAATATAAATGTGCAAATCAATTTTCCTAAAAAAAAATTGGAAATGTGTGAAAAGCAAAAAACGACAGCCCGGCACATCTAATACGGTGTGAAATTTGTTACTGCCGGAGCAGCCAGCATCTTTGTAGTACGGTAGACAAGTGCTGGCACATTTCTGAGTTCTTGGGTTAATACTGAATCTTACCAGAGAAATTCCTACTCGCACCACCGATTAATTTCCTCTTAAATAGTTTTACTAGAATAATGGCTAATTGCTTTAGCAGGAAACCAAAAGGCAAAAACAGCTCTTTCGTGAGGTACACAAGGTTGAACAAGAAGCAAGTCACATTACAGTCAGTAAGGCCGATTTCCCGTTGTAACGTGCTCATGTCCGACTAAACTCAGCACAGTTTGCACAGTAGAGACGGCTTTGAGATATGCATGTCTGTGATATCAACACAGTTTGAAAAACCATAAAATCTTTCAATTAAGAGGTTCCCAGGGCCCCGCTGTGCCTCTAATAACTTCACTTAACCAACGCTAATTCTCCAAAGTATTTATACTTTACACGTAAGTTAAAAACGTGTTATTTTCCTGCGCCATCCTGATATTCGCGAAATCTGGCACATTTGAAGTGTTGGTAATGACAAATGAACGAGTTACTATCATGTGAAATGCAATGAACGAACCTTGATTACACCTGACATTTCATTTGATGATGCGCCCCTTCAGCTATACATATCACAGCTTCGTGCCCCATAGCAAATTTGATTAATAGTCTGTGAACAAGCTCTTAGAACATCTTTAACCTTTACTTAGAGTTGTTTATCCTTACATTCGGTCTGCGCGGAACTTCGTGTTAAACCAGTTACCCTGTGGGTAGCCGGATTTTTTAAAAACATTAAAGCTGCAAAGATGTCCATGTGAGCTTTTTAAAGACATATTCAGGACATGTACTGGTGTAGTGGAGCAGTGCCGAATAGTCGGAAGTCCTAAACACTAGCCTGAAGAGCGTCTTTTCAAACGCTGTTATATACAAGTGTAGGGATACAGGTTTACGGTCATTCCGCCATTAATTCTCAAATGAAGAATGGCAGAAAGCGGGCTACATGTATATGATCCTTCTTCGACTTTGTTATCAAAATGGCTGCTAAAATTGTCAATTGTCCAATCGTACTGTACACTATAAAACATATATACTACATCTTTGGCAAGACTGCTGTAGGCTTGAACTGTTAGCACTAGGCAATGCCAGGAATCTGATAAATAATAAGTTGGGATACTGAACACGACTGCATTTGCGTGCTATAAACAACTAAATTAGCTCTGTTTATGAGAGTTCTGTCTTCAGTACCCTTCAGTTGAACTGTAATTTAAGAAACAACTTACAAATAAGTATTTGAACTCACACAAAGACTAAGTGTTTAGCTTGGAACTATTTCACATGTGATAATTGCATTAGAGATAGGTCAGGAGCTGGTACTTCATGTACCGAAGCAACAACTCAACGTATGTTTAAAACACAAGTAAATTTAGCAGTTTATGGAAAATTTGCTACACCTACTTGGTGTAAAAAAGAAACACAATTAAAAATACTTGAAAGATGTCGAGTGAACGTGTTTAAATCATTTTACACATATGAAAATATCATTAAATAATCAACGAAAACGAGCAACGTTTATTTTCAAGTTGCATTATAAAGGCCCTGAATATCTCGAGTTTCCTGGGGTCAGTGGGACGCATCTGTTCAATTTCTCATTCATATTTTAATAGCCTTTCCTTGTGATATTGAACTTAGTGTAAAATCTAATATCACTGCGGCAAAGGATGGACAGTGACGGACCAACAGTAGGTCAGTTAGTATTAGTTGAATTTTGTAAGTTCTACTTTTAATATTATTTTTGTTGATCTTGATGTACACTGGATTCTAGTTGATTAAGTTGGTTTTGTTTCGCTTTTTAATCTTTGGTCATTATATTCGTCCTTTGATTTTTTGACCATTTTATTTAATAGATCGATATGAAATGTATCAGTGTCATAGTTAACATTAAGATTTTGATTTCCCTTCAACGGAACATGCATGGATACCAAGCCGGTCTACAAATTCTCAATACTTAACTTGCCTGCCTGGATTCAGTTCTACAACAGGAAAGCTCAAGGACTGTCTGAAAACAAGCCAATGTTTCATTCTTTTGTACAAAAAGACCTACCTGTAGTTTTTAATGACCTTTTTAGGGATTATAATTAACGTTTTGAGGTTATTCTACCTTTTTGGCATAGATCATACACTGATCAGTGAAGCTCAGCCTTGACTTGAGCCGGAGACTGAACGGAGTATCGACATCGCTTACAAGTTGTCTAAACATTTATAATGATGATATAATATACACGTCTGCATATTTTCAGTGGAAATAAGGCCTTAGTAGATTGCAAATGTTTTGTAGGCATTGCATTTGAGAATAAAATAACAATTTTAAAAATCAAAACTTTTGTCCACCGACGAATATCATTTTGAAAGTTAATGTTGACTCTGGACTAAGCTGAATTGCGTGTTAGAAGTTTCAGCGGCAAAATGTTTCTCTCATTTATCTCGTGCATCAGGTCATGGAGAGATGGGTTGCGTCACGAAACCTACAGTTGCTACCAAATAACCCGAAAACCTGAAGAAAAGGTTTGAAAAACTGTCAGTTATCAGAAAAGAAACATTCCAGTGGCCCTGTGACTCTGATCACATTTTCAGGTATTAAAACAACCGATTGGCCTTGCATGACAGATCTCTCCCAGTAAATTGAAAAAGAGCAGTTGGCTATATGCGGAGCAAGTTTTCGGCCAAGCTGCTCGGTGTTTGTCGCCTCACTGCACGTCACTTGTGTACTCATTTCTAGGAGGCCTCAGCCGGTTATAAACGGGAGGCGGCGTTGGAAAGTCAGTCCGGGGTTCTCCGTAAAATTATATTCTCTCCATTTTGTTGTGTTTACTCTGTAAACAATACTTCAGTTTTTGCAAACAATTTATGCATCTTTTCAGACCCTTGCCGAATCTTTTTTGATACTTCCTATATCCGTGCTTTTCCGTCTAACTTTATATTCATCACGCACTGCTGTGAACGTTTTTTTGTTTACTTATGTTTGTTTGTTTCGTTTGCTTGTTTCAGTTGTGGATTTAGTTTAGATTTTCAGTTTAACTTCGCTATCTATTATTAAGTCATTTGTTAGAGTCCGTTTAACTTCACTATCTATTATTATGTCATTTGTTAGAGTCCTTGTCCGTTAGCAAATTATTTTAGTAGTCATTCAGTATATAACTATGCTCACTTATGGACCGGTGGCTCCACCGCAACTGATGTTCTACAACTGGTCTAGGATCCAATTGTAAAATTACACACATTTTAGGATCCTATACTGATGATAATTTCCTGTTTGCTTATTTCCAGAAATGTTTGCTTGTCCATCTGTACATGCAATTCACTAATATAAAAAGTACTCTGATGCCCCTTTTTCACTTTCTACCAAGATTGAATCCACTGAATTTGCTCTTATATGGTAAAGAGAATTATATTTGGATCTATTTGGTATCTGCAGCAGTAAGTGGCTGGTGTTTGCGAATCAGTCTCCTTTCGATTTCAGAAACTGCATGGATTCAGTAATCTTTCACTGTCTATAGAGAGGGGGTTCACTAAATTTGGCAGCATTGCTGCCCCGTCTCACGTGCACAAACTGCTATTCCTATGGTTCAGTATACTAGTCTACAATAAGCATCAAACACATTCGATATTTGGGCGCTTAGTGAGTTAGTCAATTTATCGGATGTGCTCATTATAAATGGAAAGGTGAAGGCACGCGCGTGCATTTTTTCCCCGCCGTAAATCACCAATTTCCCGCACCCTGGCCGTTTGAGGCGGCAGAACCGAGCGGCTCTAATCCATGCCGCAGCAGGGCCAGTATGTCCAGAACAAGCTGTTTCGATAGTTCTATTTGGGAAGTCAAGCCAAAGATTTCTCGCTCGACCACACCTTAGGGGTGTGGGGTGCGGTAGTATCGCTTGCTTTAGTGTTCGCTGTATAATACATGTCTATATTATTATGTTAAATAACCTGCCCAACACCATGGTAGGCCTACACCACACAATAACCCACATGAGCCGGGTACTTCCTGGAGTGCAACGTGACCCCACCAATGGAAAGGTTTAGCAAATATCGTGATGTTAAACTCTTATCCAATGTAGAAATAACAAAGCTATAAGAGCGTGGTGTCAACGCATTAATGAACGTTCTGGGACTTCTTCTAAAACAACTTATTTTCCTGATCTGATTCTAATGTGGTTCATTCTTATGTGTTGACGAACAGCAAATACATGGCTAATCGTCCGTTGTTATCTCAGTCAACATTTCGGGCATTTGGATGGAGGCGGGATGTACTAAAGTGAATCATAATGATGGATTGTTTTAGAGTTGAAGAAAATACGAGTTGTTTTCGTACCCTCGAACGCAAATTTAATTTGTCCCAAATGATTTTAACCCTGAGTGACAATATAGTCCGTAGCCCTAGGCAACAACAGAGGGGCTAAAATGTCTTATCTTGGATCTGATTCTCAGTACTAACTACTATATAAAGCGTGATCACATCCCATAGGCCACACGACAGGCTACTCGAAACATTCAATCCATTGGCACATTATACAAGATCAAAGATCGACATCGACATCAGCTATCACAGCAAATTATATGAAAGCTATACTGTAATCCCGAATATCTCACAACAAAATATGTAACAATGTATGAAAACGTCTCAAACAATGCCGGTCTATTTTTGGTTTGTATAAATCCGGTTTTAGTAAAACTAAATATATTGTATATATAGTACTGTTCTTCGCCAATCCGAATAAAATTACATAAGAAGTTTATTGGGGGCATCATGAACATAGACCAGCATACTTTGTATTGTGTATACAAATATAACACGTGTTTATAATCAGTATACCTCCCACAGTAATCATTCAGGAGAAATCAATATAACTGTAAGTCTTTAACCTTCTTGTACTAGTATTTATGAATAACAAAATTATATGGCAGAATTCAAGTTATACGTATACATAAGTCTTAATCGTTGTTTCGCCCGCTCGTGCAAATATATCAGTAAACCATACACTTCAATCCTATCTTCGTGCGACCATGCTTGTAAAGTCATCTTCTATTGCTTCTCTTTCATTACATTACTACGTGTGGATCAATCATGTGCAAACTGACAAACTTATTAGTTACCGGTATGTACTGATTCTAAAAAAAACTACCGTAATTAATATAAGCTTTGAAGATACAGCAACTGAGCAAGTATAAAGAATGATTGTTTCAAATGCTTCTTCATTTCAATTTGATCAGAATCAAGAGCTGCGGGGGTGTTGTAAAAACGAAATCATGTCAACAAACTGCTAGAATTGACTGTTGATATGCGGTTAAAGATAATCAAAATTGTTTTCTGCTATAAATCTAAGAAGGCGCGATCTTGGTGGCCCCACACGCGTTCCCTGAAGGACGGGAAAGTTTATTCAGTGTTCTCATTAACTGATTTATGTCCTGGGGGAGTATCATAGGCCTATCACAGTTATTTTAAAATATAATATAACAAATCTTGCGCAGGATCTCGAAATGATCGACACTCCTATTTCAGAATTTGTAAGTTTACTCTAAAACAAGCCGGCATATCGATTGCATTCCATTCATTTTCTGGGCTCTTCATCATGTGCCGAACAGTAAAAGGAGGATTGAAATTTCGACATAACACGACGATAAACGAAACCACAAGCAGATGGTTACGAGTGTTCAGTATGCGTTTACTACACATAACAGATGAAACCATTTGACCTGCAAATCTAACGGATCCGTGTTTTCCGTTAAAAACTTCCGTTCCTGCGAGGGAATTTAATTTATCCCTTCTTCTCGCTCGGCCATTGATCTAGTGCTCCTAATGGTGCTATTAGTCAAGTCAGACTGCGCAGCTAAAACGTTTTCTAAAGAGCAACATGTCTTTAATAGCCCGCCTTTGAAGTACCATTAGTTCTGTTGAGCAGCCAGATGATTAATGAACGAAAGCACATCAGAGAGATGTTTTATTTCTACCGTGTATACATAAAGGATTCCTCTTCATCTAAGACCCATAAAGTAACACATTGTTTTCTCGAGATCTCCGTCATCTCTGTCGCCGACACCACGTGGTAATCAGTTGGAGAAAAAAGGCAAAAAAAAATGAGTTCAACATGTTATTTTACACAAACAAATAGCATTTTTCAAACCGGAACATTCGTCGCAAAGACATGTACATGAGAAAGACACTACGTGCAAGAATGCTTCTGTCGCGTACGTGAAGATAGAATCGCAAAGGTAAATCCAAGTCTTGTGGCGACACTTTTATACCTTGCTCAGTGAGCTAGTAACTCCCATGAACAATGATTGAAACACATTAATCTAAAGATAGGTCAGTCTAAACTTTTAAAACACATGTTTCACAAATTAATGAGGTATTTTGAAAGGGTAAACTTAGTGGTTATGGAGTATAGGCCCAGTATGGTGATAGCGCCTTCTCTACTGCTGGCCCCGAGCTCTGGAACGAGCTTCCGTTAGACTTAGAGCTCAGAAAGTCAACTGGAGTTGATAGTTTTAAAAGAGGCCTAAAGACATATTTATTTAAGATAGCGTATGATTAGCCGAATTTTAGATAAAACATTTTAGATTTTTAGTGATTAGTTTTAGCGATTAGTAGTTTTTATTGATTAATAGTTTTTAGTGATAAATATTTAGTAGTTTGTAGTGATTAAATAGTTCCAATATCGTGTAAATATCGGTTTTTAGTGATTAGTTCCAATATTGTGTACATTATTACTATGAGTGTAAAGCGCTTAGGGCAATTAATGATTGGGCGCTATACAGATAAAGGTTTATTATTATTATACATATGAACACAATTTGGATGAGGGAGAGGGAGAGGGTCAAAACACATACTGCCGTCCTCTCAATATTTAAACATTTTGTTGCTGAATATAAGGCACAATTTAGAAAAGAAATATACTGTCTGTTCAATGTCCTTTGCTATCATTTGTCGATAGGTTCCCCTAAATGGTAATAGATTATCAAAAATGTGGGGTGGGAGTGGTACCACGCGCTAACAGCTGTGTCCAAGGGCGAATAGGTACCCCTATTACCCCTCCCCCAAGGGCGGATAGGTACCCATATTACCCCTCCCCCAAGGACGGATAGGTACCCCTATTACCCCTCCCCCAAGGGCGGATAGGTACCACTATTACCCCTCC